>VZRX01023077.1:87092-135760 GCA_013398075.1 Notiomystis cincta | reverse complement strand
ACCGGGGTCTTTGCTTCCCACCGAACTTCCCTCCTCAGCCTGTCCATAGGGACCCTGCAGGCAGGAATCCCCTCAGCCCCTGGTTCGGGTTTGGCAGCCCACGCTACGGGAACTCGTCTCACCGACGTGGGGTGAATGCTCGCCTGCCTTTGCTTGCCATCTATAGTTAAAAGCCTTTGTTTACAGAAGCCATGTTAAGGTGTATTTAGTGCCTCTGCCCGTCTCTGTTCGAAGTCCTTCTTGCTCCCCCCTTAAAGAGAAATTAGTTAGGAAATGACAGAAAATTTGCATGGAAACAATGTTAACGTTGTACATGGATTTTCCCGCCCCTGCTCCAGCGTTTGCCTGTGAGGCGCCGGTGCTCGCTGCCTCGCTGTCCGGTCCCCACCTGCGCCACAGGTGCTCGGCCCGGCCGGGAGCTGGGCCCTGCCCGCCGCGCCGCGAACTCCCGGCCCGGCGCGGCTTTGCCTGGGGTGCACTGCACAGGCTCTGGTCGGGGCTGGCTGCGGGCCTCCCCAAAGGGAAAGGGAATGAAGGAACTGCTCCTCTTCCCAGCGATCCCTCTGCAAAAAAAGAGGTATTACTGGCAGCCTTGGGCTCTGCCACCATTGCACAATTTTGAAGTGCCCACATGCCCCAGGTGAGGAAGGGCTGCGGGAAGTGGACTGTGCCAGATTTGAACTTATGTGAACTGCCCTTAAAGAAGAGCAGGATGGTCAGACTTGCAAATTTTTATAAATGCCTCTTACCACGGAGTGCCAGTGCCCGAAGGAGCCCAGGTGCCACGGGGGAAGCTGCCAGCTGCAGGAAGGGCAGAGTCGCAAGTGCTGTTAAACACACGGCGGGGGCGGGGGTGAGTTGTTAGTTTTCTGTGTAATCCCTTTCAATTACGGTAATAATGCCTCATTTTTTAAAGCATTTTTGGGACATGAAAGTAGCTTTACTGTAAGGGAAGTGATATTTACTTCATTGTTATGGTAATTACTGCCATTTCCTTCCAGCAAAAGACTCTCAGTCAGAAGGGTGTCTAAAGCCCTACCTCACTGCTCTTACCTCTTCTTGGTCGCCTTTGTCAAGGCTTATAGGCACATACCAAGGGACATAGATCAGCAAAGCGGCAAAAATAACCACCTCATGAGAAATTGTGACCCTGGAGACTAAAATGTAATAAAATAGCCTCTCTGATGGTGGTGACGTAAATGCTGACAATTAGCAGCTCTTATCAGGGCTTTCTCTGGTGACCCCTCTGACACTTTTAATTTCCCCTCCCAGACTTCAAGTCATTAATCTTTCCTGTGGTTTGCTCCTAAGGCTGCTGGATTTCTCTCCTGGGCTTAGGAGTAAAATTCTTGGCAGGTCTTCCCTTTACCACGTAAAAAAAAGATATGGTCCGGTTTTGACCTGTTTTACAAAGTCTGATCCTCCTTGTGTGATGACTTTACAGGGCTATAACTTCGATATTCTTGCTTATTTTATATGGTTCCTATGTTTTCACCAGAGACCTTTCTGGGCACGGAGCCCTCCTTCCTTCACAGGATGGGCTGAGCTCTGCCAGGGGTTATGAGGGCCTTGGTCCCACTGTGGTGTGAGATGGGGGGCTACCTGAGGGCACTGGGAGGGTGGGGAGGCTGTAACCTGTGATAAGAGCCTGGGAGCATGGGAGGTTGCAGCTCTCCCTCCTCAGCACTGGTGTGTTTGCTGTGTGCTGCAGGCAGCTGGGAGGTGGGTGGGTGCACAGATGTGCTCTGGAGGAGCTCTGTTAGCAGGGCTGCACAGGGCTGGGCTGCCTGCCCTGGGCGTGGGGAAGCCACACCATCCTGGCACTGAGAGCAGTGCAGTCCAGGTGTGCTGTGTGTGGGGTAAGTGCTGTCCCCTGTAGCCAGTGGAGCCTGTCCCAGTGATGCACTGGTGGGATCACCAGCTGTTCCATGTGCTGGCATGGTGGGATGCCAGGAGAGACATCTCTCCAGGCATGGACCTGAGCTGAGTGTCTTGCAGCTCTCTTTGAACCAGGTGCCTAAATTCAGTCTGCATTGCCTTCCAGGAGCTCATGTTTGACTTCTGGCACCATATTCCTTGTGGTGTTAAGCTTTAGAGCTTATCTTGGTATTTATGACCCTCATCACCATTGTGCCTCAGCTTTTTGCTAGTGGCTTTTGGCTTCCCAAGTTCCCCAGTCAGCTAGGGAGCAGCTGTACTTGAATGTAGTCATGTGAGTGGCAGGCAGCACCTTTTGAGTTGTTCTCCAGAGGATGTCATTGAAGCTTGGTGTTGCAGTCCTGGGTCCAAGCAGGATGAGGAGCATGGGAGCCACCAGAGCAGCCTGGCCAAACGCTTCTGGCTGTTTGTGCCTTAGAGGAGCAGCAGATGAAAGATTGTGGCAGTTCCACAACTGCTCTTACCTTGTCTTTTGCCACTCACTTTCCACTTGAAATATGTGTTTAAAACTGCTTCAGAGCTCAAACACATCACCAGCATCTTGTGGGAACACTTCTGGTTTCTTAGTTGTGTTGGATCAGTCTTCCTGGTGGGAGTTGAGTATGTACAAGTGCTGCTCATGAGACTTTCTTGTGGAGTTTCCCATCTCTTTAGGATGGATGCTTCACAGATGTTTCTGGCTTACATAAAGTGGTGGACACTTTATTGCAGTCTTTGTTCAGAAAAACCCCAAACTTGTGTTGATCAGAGTAATGGACACTGGGCCAAAGCCTGCTGGATTGCCCAACAGGAGTAGGAAAGGCCCTTGTCTTTACTGCTCTTTGGGTGAAACTCTGCAGCGAGTCAGTGGGGTGGAATTTGAGAAGAGTTCTTTCTGGGATGTGAATGGACACAATACCTACAGCATAATAGTTTCTGTAGAGCTGACTTATGCACAGAGTAGTTCCCAGTTAAATCCCACTGAGGCTGGGGAGCTGATGGAGGAAGCAAGCAGCACCTTGAATAAGGAGACACTGATGAAGTGGAGCTGTCTGAAAAGCAGTGCAGTTGACAGACCCCATCCCCCTCCATTCCTCAGGTAACATGAGCTGTTGCCTGTTTGGTTGCATTTGATTTTGATAAACATTGAGGCTTTTTGTTTCCAGCTGAGTACATGGAACTGTCTGATGAGCCTTGTTATTGAGATGATTTCTGTGGTTTGTGGTAGTGATCTTGAACATCTGACCCAAAATAAGGGCAGAGCAGACATTTGCTCTGTTTTGTCATGTCAAAAACCTCCCAGCCCCATTAAGGAGGGATATCTCTCAGAGTCTGTAAAACTGGACATTTTCTTATAAAACAAGTTTTCCAATTAAAAAAATAGTTTCAAGACAGACCAGTTATGCAAATACATTAAAAAGATAAAATCCCAACATGATGCTTGTTGCTGATTTTGACCACTTTAACATGAATTCATCCCTGCTTAGTCTGATATTTTATCTATTTGTGGTATTTTAAAAACTCAGAATTTATATAAAATATAGAATTGGAACATAATTGAGTGTTTGAGTGTGTTGGTTTTCTTTTTAAGCATGGCCCTCAGAACCAGCTTGGTAAACTTAAAGCTTGATTTGGACTTAATGGTCTGAAATCAAGCATGGGACTGAATCCTGTGGTGTGAAAAGATACCAGGTTTAGCTCTGGTACTGGCTGATGTCCCTACCCCGTCAGCCAGTTACCCTTGCAGGAAGCAGCTGAGCAAAGGCATCCTGGAGGCAGTGGTGAGGGAGAGCCCTGCTGGTAGGGGACACCCTGCTAATGGGCATCTCTTGGTGGGATGGGTGGAGACTGCCCTCCCTCTGGTGCATGCCAGTGGCACAAGTGACTGCCCTGGGAGCTGGGCTCCAGCCTCCTCCCCAGGTGGAAGGAGACTCTGCCTGCAGGTTATTTTTCTGAGATGTGAGGAGACCTGGGGCTTTCTGGGCAGCCCTCTGCTTTTGGAGTTGAACCCTTTGGCCTTCCCTCTGCCAAAGGAAACATGGGGTGTGGTGGATGTGATTGATAGGATTTAGGGTTGGGCTGGCTTTCCTCCTCAACCTGGAGAGCCTTGGCTGGTCCCCACTGTGCACACCTATGACTGCAGTTCCTCTGCCACGTGGTCCAGCTCTTGTGACCCTGCCTGCAAGTCTCAGCATTGTGCTGGGGTCTTGTTCTGAGGCTGTCTGGGCAGAGGGAGGCAGCTGGGGAAAGCTGCTGGGCTTTAGAGGAAGGCAAAGGTGGCTTTATGTTTCCTGCTTGGATATTTACCTGGCTGTGGGTGAGCTGGGGGCTGCAGCAGCACCAGCCCTGCTGTGCCATGCCAGACAGAGCTGCTCCAGAACTACACAGCTGGTAAGGGCCTGTGGAACACTGGTCATTAGTGTCACCTGCCAAGAGCTTCTGGCTCTGCAGAAGTGGCTGGGCTGGTGTTTGAGAACAGCAGGATGCCTTGTGCCTGTGCTTGGAGGACGTCCTGTCTGCTCTGTCAGAGCATACAGGGTGTGAAGAGCAGAGGCTGTGCCCCTACAGACTTTGAAATCAACATCAATCCTGGCAGTTGCCCGAGCAGCTGCTGGAAAATCCTGTGCTTCAAAGATGCAAATGGCTGCTAAAAAGAGGAAAAGACTTTTCTGATCTCCCTGACTGCCAGGGTTTGAATGAAAAGAAATCTTCCTTCATTGTAGCAAGGGTAAAGCAGCAGATTTTCTTGGGGTAAAGGCAAAGTGCTTTGGGACGCAGGACAGACTTGATCTTTTCCAGTCTGGTGTCCTGGGTCTGGGGAGGGGGGAGGCACTTTTACCTTGAAAAAAACTTTTACAGTCTTTAGGATACTAATCAAATGCCTTCTACCAGAGCTACATGCAGGAGCAGTACTCTTTCTTTCCTAGGAGCCAGGGTTGTCTTTTCCTCAGTTCACATATTCAGACTAATTTGTCATTGGTTATGCAGCAGCTTGATGTCACCCAAACTTTGGAGCCCCCTTTCCTTTGTACCTCTTCTTTGCAACCAGTATAATCTCTTTTGGTGGTGTCTGACCCACCTTGTTCTGGACAAGTTTCCCAAAAAACCTAAAGAGAGAACTCCATGTATGTACCAGCCTCACTATTACGTGAGAGCTTTAAGCCCTAGAACTTTAGGTGACAAAAGCAAATATTGTATGTCTTGGGAGAAAGAAAGTTCTTTTTGTTCCCTGATCTGCTTGTTCCCAGATGTCAAGTTATGTATGGCTGCAGGCTCCTTGACACCTTCCACCCCCAAATATCACTTTGTCCATCAAAGAATGTATATGGTATGTAAAATGAATTGGATTTGAAGGGTGAACAGGAGAAGATGGCTTCTCTTTTTTTCAGTGTAAACAAGGAAATTATAGGAGCCCTAAACTGCATAAATAATTGATGTTGTTCTGGACTACAGTATCATAGATGGTTGCTGATTACTGGATGTGTTGATTTATTTAGAGGATGAAATAAACCATCAGGAAAGACTCAGCTGTTTTTGAGGTCTTGTAAAAAATCTCTTCTTTGTTTGTTTTAGTGTGGGGCATATTGCAAAAGAAGCTATGAGGCTGAGTAACTCCTTGACAACCATTTGAGCATCTGTCTGAGCAAATCCTCTCACCTCTGTCTTTTTATACCATCTTACTGAGGTCAGCCCTCTGTGCAGTGTCTGATGCCCTCCCCTTTCTGTGTTAACAAAGCTGAAGGCAGGCAGGAGGTGAGGGCTGGGCTGCCACAGGAGTTGTGCTCTGGAAGCCCAGACCCTGCCGGGGTGGGCTGATGCTCTGGGGTTTTGCTGGCCAGAGGTATGACCCCCTTCTCCTCCTTGTCTCCTGGTGATGGTGTGGTCTGGGCCAGCACAGGGCAGCCAGTGAGATTGGGCTGCAGCCTTGCTGGACTGTAATGGTGCAGAGAACGGGAGCAGCGCTGAAGGGAACTCTCCTGGAACCACTTGTAAGGAACCAGCATATCATTCCTGCTCCTCTAAAAAGGGTGGGGAACGTGCCTGTCTGAATTTTCTCATAGCCTCTGATCTCTGCTGACCCAGCTGCATGCTTTTGCTGGGAGAAACTTCGACTGCTTAGCGTAATACTTCAGTGCTGAGGACATTACTCATGGTAAAAGAGCAGTGTGTGTGGGTGGGGAGGATTAAACTGAATGTCAGGGATGCCTGGTTGTCACTGGTGGCCTTGGAAGTGTGTTGCTTCATGTCTGTCCTTTCCAGCAAGGACCCAGCTGGGTTTTCCTCTCAAACACACATAGGTGCAGTTTCTCCAGATCTTTTTCTTGGCTCATGTTAATTTTCTCATTTCTTATCTCTTCATCACTTCTTGCACTGTGTGTTTAGGTGTGGAGTGATGAGTGATGCCGGAGGCTGCAGGGTCTGTGAGAAACTGTGAAGAGCTGACAGAGTGAGCATGTAGGGTGCCAGAATGGATGGGGGGAGAAGGCCAGAAAAAATTGAATGAATTTTAGACCCACCCAGCTATCTTGACTCACATGGAGCTGAGTTACGCCGCTTTTCATAAAAATGCTTCCCACCCTTCCTCCCTCTCATTTGCTGTGGGCAGCAGCTTCCCTCCATATACCCACTGCTGCCTCTTGGATCCTTGCCTGCAGAAGGAAAAAAGGCACCATATATCCCTGTCCAGGGACTGCAAAGCTTGTTAGGTAGCATGTATGGAGGGAATTACATCAAATATAAAATGTGGTTGTGTTTGGCAAGCTCTGGGACAGACAGAAGTTTTGTGAAGAGGTCCCGGGAGCTGAATAAGCAGCCAAATGTTTCTCCCACTGCTAAATCAAAGTATTTTCTATTGTAAATGCACTTGCCCAGAGACTCTCTGAAGACTTGATATTTCATAGCACTTTCTTTGCTGCTTGGCCACCAGTGCAAGGAGACAACAGTGAGCAAAGTGCCTGGTCATGGTCATCTGAGCTTTGCAAAGCCTTGGTGGTGTTGGCAAAGTTGATGAAGCCCAAAGTGTGTGTGCAAGGGGGCACATGTGCACAAAGCTTTACTTTGTAGTATAAGAAAGTAATGTAGTTTTTTTCTTCTATCCAAACCAATCCTGAATCTGTGGGACCTCTTTTTAAAAAAGGGATCTAAGCCTATAACTGGTCTAAACTGTTATCTAGTACATTGAGTTTTGCATGAAGAAAGAGTGCACAATCAAACCCACTTTTGGTGATTGTGGGGATTATTTGTTTCTTCCATATGCTGGCAGACATGTCTGAGCTGGTATCAAGGACATAGTTTGATGTGTCTGGTTGTAAGTATCTAGATTATTTCTATAGTAGCCCAGATTTCTTACACAGAACGCCACCCAAACACAGAGCATCACCATAAACACACTCTGGGACCTGTTTTGGACACAGTATGAATCAGTGCTGCTCTACCTGTCTCAGCATTGTCTGGCTAACAGCAAAATGACCTAATGGCAGTGTTACCCAGCTGCCTGGGAGCATCACCTCAGGGTAGGGCATGGCTCCTTTCCAAAGTAAGCCCTTGGGCATGATGTTATAAGGTGTGCAGAGCTTTATCCACCCAACCCTGGTGTCTCTGGAAGGTTCCTGGTGCCTTGTGAGTCTGCTCATGTTCCCATCTGCTCAGCCCCAGTGGAGGAAGCCCAAACCAGTCAGGAACTCTTTTGAAGGACACAAGAGACTGTGCCTTTGCACAAGCTGTGACTTGTGCAAGGTTGTGTTTGCTGGGTTTGTTCCTTGCAGTGTCTTTCAGCCCTTCTCACGTTTCCATGCAGAAGTGCAGCTCTGTCTACTCAGTACCACGTCACCCACCTGTGCAAGGTGTGCAAGGCACTGCCTGCTCCCCTTGGCTCCTGCTGGTCTCTGTTCCCTGCTCAGCCAAGAGGAAAGGGTTAGGAGAGAGGCTGGGGCAAAGCTTTAGATCTTATGAGAGCAGGAGCAAAGCAGTTTCAGGTGCAATATTTACTGGATATCTGCTATCCTGAAGCCCATGTTCATTTTTGGAGCCCTTGTTGAGTCAGCTGGCTGGTAGCTGCCAGTGCACCTCTGCCTGCATTCCCCCAGCCACATGCATGCCCCTGCTGCTTCCCAGGGACCAGGCAGGGATGTGACAAAAATAAAAGCAGGAAAACGCCTTCCCAGTGGCAGCTCTGTGCTCCTCACTTAACAACAGAAATGCTGTTTGCTTGACAGCACGGAGATAAGCCCAGACCTTACTGCGAGGGGGGAAGGGAACATTATTAGTAGCTATAAATCATCCTAAATGGGTGGGGGATTGGTTCCCTCCGTACCCTGCCCTTGTGCAGACATGATTGCTGTGAACAGTGCTGGCAAACAGTTGAGCTGGATGTTGCAGGCAGCAGTTTGTTCAAGGTTGCATTTCAGGGCAAGTTATTTCCGGTCTTGAAGAAGCTGGATTTTAAGACATTTACTTTTGGCAGATACACTTCTTTTTTTTATTATTGTGCAACCTTGTAGCTTGTCCTTAGAAAATAGGATTATGTGGTAGTTGAGTGAATGCAATGGCCCTTGTGCTACCAGTGGCTCTTACCTGATGGAGAAGAGCACTCACATTTGAAATTCCTCTGAAGTGGACACAGAAGGGAACTGACACCACTGGCAATGCACTGAGATGTCACTGTGAATGCCAGTTGCTCTTCCTGGTGGCTCTTGGGGGTTCTTCAGGAGGCTTCAGTATTTCAGTGCCCCTGGCTGCTGTGGCTTAGCTGTTCCTGGTGATACAGGATCATTTCTACCAGCCTATCACATCTTGTGTAATTATCAGCCTTGAAATGCAAGCTGTATGGCTGAGTCTCCAGCAGTGTTCCAGTGCTGGCGTTAATCCACTGTTGTTCTTGACCCTTTGGCAGCTTGTCTGATTGAAAATGAAGCATTGTAACAATGTATTGAGCTTGGTGTTCCGTACCGGGGTGAGTAATCTGCTCTCTCCCTTCTTTGGTGGCAGAGGCCCCAAGAAAGCAAGTGACTCATTTAAGTTCCAGAGACCCGAAGACCCACTCTGTGTTTCCTGCAGGGTCCTGTTTAAATGGTATCTTTGGGGATATGTCTTATGATTTTTATAATGACAGCTCCCCACCGACAGTCCCGGTTGGGACTTCAGGCAGCTTTCAGTGCTCAGGATTTCTTCAGAGCTGCAGACTGTCCCTGAGTGCTGGTTTTGGCTGCAGTAAAATTGTTCACGGTGGCTGGTAAGGGGCTGTGTTTTGGATTTGTGCTGAGCACAGGGTTGATAATACAGAGTTGTTTTTGTCATTGCTGAGCAGGGCTTACACAGAGCCAAGGCCTTTTCTGCTGGTGAGGACTCTGGGGCTGCCTGGGAGGAGATACAGGCAGGACAGATGACCTGAGCTGGCCAAAGGGATATTGCAGACCATATGACATCGTGGTCAGTACGTGAAGGAGGGGAAGGAAGGAGGGAGGGGAGATGTTTGGAGTGACACTGTTTGTCTTCCCAAGTGACCATTGTGCATGGTGGGGCCCTGCTCTCCTGGAGATGGCTGAACACCTGCCTGCCCATGGGAAGCAGTGAATTAATTCCTTGTTTTGCTTGGCTTGTGTGTGTGGCTTTTGCTTTCCATACTAAACTGTCTTTATCTCAACCCAGAAGTTTTTTCACTTCTACTCTCCCAGTCTCTCCCTGGTCCTGCAAGTGGGGGAATGAGTGAGCAGCTGAGTGGGCCTGGGCTGCTGGCTGGGGTTGAAGCAGGCCACCCTGTCACAAGGTTTTCAGGAGGTACTCTCAAGGCAATGGATCCAGTGGAGTGGCCACAGATTGCACTCAATGGCCTTGATAGGTCACCAGTCAGCTGTGGGCTGCAGCTTGGCAGGTGATGATCTTAACATTTAAATCTGATTTTCAGTATCCATTTGGTGCTTTGTCTAGTGTTTTCATCAGCACTTCCTCTGTCAATTCAGAGAGTGCTTGCACCATTCAAAGTGGCGTGCAGGTAGACATTCACTATTGGTTGACCCATCTGAAGCTCTTTGGATTCACATTGAGCACCTTGGTCAGCTTGGACATGTGTGATCCATATCTCTATCCTTCTTTTTTCCATGAAATACTTTCCTAGTAGAGAGGTGAAAAAAAGAAAACATCTTGTGGTCATTCTTCTGCTTGGGGAAAATAGCCTACTACAGCTGTGAGGAGATATGCTGAACAGCCTCAGTTTTGGCCTGGGGAAAACAGTGATTGCTGCTAGTATGTGACACCTCTAGAAGGGGAGTGTTTCCCTGGGGGCAATGACTTGCCAACCAAACCCTAGTTAGGAGGGATCTCTAAATCTTGTGAAGGATATTTATGTCTGAAAGCTCTGCTGGGTTTGCTCAGCTGCTTTCCAGCATGCTGAAACCTAGCATGAATGTGTAGAATGAATACCAGTTGCAATGGACTCATAAATGAGGTATGTCTCAGCTGCAAGGCATGTTTTAATCTGTACTCATGTCTGGGAGCAGTCCACCCTTCTCATTTCCTCTGCCTATTAAATAATGGACAAAAGCCCATAGAAATCCTTACACCCCTTTCACAAACTCATTAAAACTGCACAAAATCTTGTGTAGTGTTTGCAAAGCCACAAATGTTACATTATTCACCCTCTGCCCAGGCAATATTTTGGCCCAAAGAGGTCTCAGATGTTAAGAGGACACCTCTTTAAAGGAAATAGGGTAAAACAAACAAGCCATTTAGTTGTTTTGCTTGAAAATGCCAAGTTTTAGGTGGGACCTTTTTCATGAGGAGTGTCATAGTGTGTCTGTCTGGGATCACATGGAGAGGAAAGCGACACAAGATGGCAGAAGGTATCAGGGTGAGCTGTGGTCAGGCAGGGAGGTTGATGCTTCTACTTTTTCAGACACTATTGGCAGCTTGTGGTTTAAAGATGAAGTTTCTGATGCCTTTCACCCTTCCAATCTGATTGTTACATCACGCACTGCTTTGGGATTGATCTTGCTGAAGTCAGTAAATATGTGTTGCACCTGTTCCTGGGCAAAAACATATTATTACAACTGAAGAAGCAATCCAAAATCTTGAGCCCAAACCTTTCCTTCAAAGAAGAAAACAAAAGAGATTGTCGTGCAGACAAAGCTGTCTGTGATTGGCATTGCAATGGCTGTGATACTCTTTTCTGTCCTCTCTGTTCTTAGAGACTTGGACTTCTGTCTGTCCTCAGCACCTTCTGTTTCAGAGAGCACTTCTCTGTCCAGGAAAGAACAGAGTTGCTTTCTGTATAGTCTTACTCTCTAGCATGAGAATTGTCTTGAGTTAAAGTACTGTTTTTATTTACCTATTGTCCTCTCTCCAGATTTTTATCTGTGGGTGCCAAAACAAAATCCCCTACCTAAAATACCTAGATAGATTTCTGCTGAGAATTTACTTTCATTAATTTTAACTTCTTTGCTTCCAGGTACCAGTGAGAAAAAACACAGCTTCTCCAACTCTTTCAGATGTTGTTTTGGAAATCTTCCTGGAAAGTCCATTCACTCTTTTTGTTTTCTCTTAGGTGACTCCGGGTAGCAAAGCTGCAACAGCCAACTTGTGTATAGGAGACCAGATCATAGCCATTGATGGAGTGAACACAGATAACATGACACACCTTGAGGCACAAAACAAAATCAAGGGTTGCACAGATGAACTGACTCTGACAGTCAGCAGGTATGTAGCTGAGCAACACTGGGGCTGGAGAGAGGGAGGGTTGCAGGGTGGGCAGTAGCTGTGTTTTGGTTTGATCATAGACCTCTCTGGCTGATTTAATTTGACCTCTTAGTGCTTTGTCTGGCAAGTGCTGGCTAGCAAGAGGGAGCAGCATTTCACCCTTTAATCCTAATGCTGCTTGTATTTGCTGCACTTTGACCTTATGAAAACAGGTTTCCAAGTGAGGAATTGGCTGATGATTTACAGCAGTCTTACTCTTACAGCCACTTACTCTGTGGCTCCTGACAGCAAGAAACCAAAGACAGTCTCATGAAAGCTTCACTCATAGCAGAGGAGAGATGATCTTTCTTCCTGTTGCACTCATTTAGCAGTTAAAATATATGCTTATGTGTTGTTCCTAGCAGGTAATTGCCTGGTTTCTGCCAAGCACAGACTCAGAAATGCTGTACATTTTGAAGCCTCTTGATCAAACAGTACTGTCAGTCTTAAACAGTGATGACCCAGGGTGCAACAAAGTTCCTCCTAGGCATCAGTCTCTGCAAGTCCTGAAAAACTGAATGAAGGTGACAGCTGAGCCACAATTTCTGTCACCAGTGCAGAGCACAGGCTGACTTCAGCCTTCCCACCATCTTGAACTGCAGAGCAATGGACAACTTCATTCCTTTCCCCAGCCATCATTTGTTTTTGGGCCATCTTTGTACAGAGAAGAAATGGAGATGGGAAGGCAGGGCTCTGCTTTGCACTGACCTGTTGCTACTTAAAAGAACCAGAGCCTGGATTTTTTGAGGCTCCTGGGGATTTATCCTTCCTTTTGGTGTGAATTGCAGCTGCAGGTACCAGTGCTTTTCAAAGTCAGATGGTAGATGCAGTGTGGCATTTCTAGTTGCTGTGGAGCAAGTTTTTCCTGTGCCTGCCTTCCCTCAGAGTGATCATCCATCAGTTTCAGGGCAGATGCAGGGGAAGTACTTACAAAAGGAGTGCGAAAGCATGCCTTAAGTGACACAGTGGTTCAGTTGTTCAGGGCTTTTCTGTGATAAACAGAAGTCTTTACCATGGCTCAGACAATGCCAGGAGTTCAGCAGGCATTTCCCAGTTCAGGAAGAAGCGATGGGTCTTGGCCAAAAAAAATGCCTGACGGTTCATTAAGGGAATTCACAGATGGAAGAGCAGAGCACAGTGCAGGCAGTGTGAATGGGTAGTGAGCATTGCAGCAGCCTGTTAACCCCAGAGTTTCTCATACTGGCCTTGAACTTAGCAGCATGTAATCTTCCTGCAAAGGAGTGTTCCTTTTCCTCTCCAAAATCTAGCTGCTTGACTTGGCAAACCAGTGCCATGTGGTTCTGGCTGGGAAGGAGGAAGGGAGGCAAGGGTTCTTTCAGCCTGCAGGCAAGTTCACTCTTACAGATCATTGAGTCTGTAAAATGTGTTTGCTAATGTTAATTACAAAGTCATTAAGTTTATAGCTACCCTATGCACATTTCACTGGCCTTGGGTGTAGAAGCTGCCTAGGGAGAGATTTCTAGCTGGATCTGCAGCTGTGTAAAACTCTGCAGGGGCTTTGAGTTTATACAGCCCAACTCTTTCAAGACCCCCTTTCAATGAGGTAGCATGAGTGGGTGTTGGATGCTTCTGCTGCTGTACTGATTGCTGAGTTCTGCTGACAGAAGGCCAAGAAGAGTGTCAAAACTGTAAGGATAGGAAAGCAGTGATCTGACTTCTTACCACTTTAGGGTTTGATGTTACTACCCATTGCTCTGTGTAAAATCTGTGTGCATCATGGTGTCTTTCCTGGTTGTACTCTGTTGAGAATATTTTATCCCTAATGCCCAGTGTCTCCTTCTAGGCTCCATAACTGGTTTAAATGCAGCTGGACTCAGCAGTCAGAAGTGCTACATAGTCTTTGTTGCTGAAGCAGGAGCACTTCTTTACTTTGCAATCTAAGGCCTTGAAATGAAAGGTCTTGAGAGGATACTGAGAAAAGTGACAGAGAAAGCATTTTCAAAGCCCTGGAGCCATGCTTCATCTTCCTGCTCAACTTAAGGCAGAGGAAATGGGTGAGAAAAGCAGACAGTGGGGTGGTGGTGAGCCCTCCTCTGTGAAGAAGGGAAGGGAATGGCCATAGAGATGGAGAGGTTAGGGAAAATGAATGCCACTGGCCAAGTGGTATGGCTTGGGCTTCCTGAGCTTTGGTGGGCACAATTCTGTCACTGAGGCTTGACCATACAGTTGGTGAGAAAGGCTCACAACACAGTCAGGTCAGAGCTGCAAGTTTTTTCTCTGTCAGAGTAGCCCTGTAAGTAGTTGGCTGAGTGTGGAAAGGAATGTGTATCATTTGCACTGCAATGCAATGGGTCTGGTCTCCCCTCTGTGCAGTTGTGGCTCGTTAGCTGAATCAGTTGTACCAAGGAGCTGTGGTGGGACTGATCATTGCTCTGACAGAGCAGCACCTCTGAGGTTTGGAACATCACACAGCTGGTGTCAGGATGTGCCCAGCTCTGCTAGGTTTTCTGGAGTGAGAAGTCTTCCAGTCCTTCTTTTCTACTCACCATTGGAGAGATGTCTTGTGAAAGCATAAATCCTTAGTGATTTTTAAATTCCTAGCTGATGAATTTTTAGTGATTACTCATTTAAGTGATTACCCATGCTAAATATTCTCTGACCTGCATTTAGTGTGGCAGCAAGGTTGTGCCAGGTGGAATTTCAGATACAGATCTGAGCTCACACCAGGTGTTTCAGTTTCACCAAAGGATCAGCACCATTGTGACAGTGGAGACTTCATGTGTCACTGTGCTTAAATGTGATGAGTGTATGTGGTTTGAAGAGCCTAGTGGGTGAATTAGTGCAAGACAAATCTTTAAATGATAATATATTATGATGGAGGTATCTCTGCTGCAGAAAGGCTTTAAGCTGCAAGTAGCTGGAGGCTAGCAGAGTGTTTCATGGAAGTATTATGCTTGTCTTTTTCATGTGCTCTTCTGTGAGCCAAAACAATCTTTATACATGTGTGTTCTTCAAATAGGCAACTCTCTTCTCTCTTAATGATAGCCAAGCAGTTAAGATGTCTTCATGTTTGGCTTACTAATGCTTATTTAAGAGAAATGTAAATATAGAGAATTGGAAGGACTTAAACACTTCTGGTAAAGGAAATGCTGTTTGCACTGTATGCTTGATTGTGTATATCAACAGCATTCCAATGTTTCCTGTTTCGCTATTTTTCTCAGCAATGGTAACAGTCCAAAAATATTTCAGATCAGATTGGAGGCAGGAAATCTAGTCTAACACAAGTCACCATTAAAAACGTATCAGCTTTCTAGCTGAAGAAAACATGTCTGGTCTGCTTTTTCACCCAAAAGGGCAAGTCCCTTAATTTCCTAGGATTTAAAATCCAGCCACAAACTGCTTTCTCTGAATACTCTTTTCTAAGTGGTGCCAGGTGCTTTGCTGTTCGACTTCTGAAGAGAGTTGGAAATTCTGTGTACAGCCTCTGAAAGTGGATGTTCAACAATGTTGCCATATGTAAGGAATTCCCACTGAACTCACTGTGTCTGGAGGCTCCTGCTCTTTTTGAGCCTCTGTTGATTCATTTTGCTTTTTGTTTCAAGAGATAAGTAATTTCCAAGAAACCAAAGTGAAGGTTCCATTATTGTCTTCAGCAGTATAAACACAAGCTCAAACCTGGTTGCTGAACTGAGAAATTCACAGGGAGATTTTTGACTCTCCACTGGAAAAATAAAGTTTTGAATCTTTGAGAAGAGCAACTCTTCTTTTTCCTGGTGATTTTTTTTTTCAAATTAGAGTGTGAACATCATTGCACTGACATTTTAGGGTTGAGCAAAGCCTTGCCCAGGGCTGCTCTCAGTTAATGGGGGTAAGCAGCAAGATGTGTCCAAGAATTTCCTTGGAAATTTTGTGTATTTTGAGTAAGATGCTTCCCTTGACAAAGAACATTCAAAGAAAAGAAGATGCAAGAGGAACAAATACTCCTGCCACACAATTCACATGATAGTCAAAAGATCCAGGCATCACCCATGTCAGTGGAAGTGCTCATGATGAATTTGATACACAGCTCTGTTGTAGGTACAGATCTACAAAAGCAGACAAATGGTCATTGCAGCACAGGTGAAAATTATTTCTAAAATAAATGCCTCTTTGCCAGTGGTTATAGTCACCAGATGGGTGATGAACTGTGCAGCCCTGATCAATTCAAAGGTAAAGTGTTTATTTATATAGGGTTTTTTTTAAAACAAAGAAAATGTTCCTGTAGTGAGTCTGTCTTTCCATTTATGTCTGGAGGCAGTTTGGGGGTGGTAAAGGGGAGTATTTATGAAAAGGGGTTCCAAATATGTAATCTCTTGTTCTGCTCCTGCTATTATTTTCCTCAGATTTCAAGCTGCTTTTGTGCTGCTCAGCTGCCAGCTTATTGCACCTTTGTTGTTTGCAAAATAGTCTTTTAATTTGTTGAAAGCTCTGCCAAGGAGTGAAGCTATGTATTTATTCTTTGAAAAGTGCTGGGATCAGGGAAGTCAGATCTGCAAAAAGACCCATTAACTGGATTGTCAGAAAGGATTGTGTGTAGATGCTTATGAAGAAGAGGAGAGCACGTGTGTCAAGCCCTCTACATTTTATGTGGTGGGTTTGGTTGCACTCTTGCTTGCCCCATGTGTTCCCAGGTCTAAGCTGTGGGGAATAGTTGCACAAAGCCACAATAGGCTTGGATTTCTGTTCTAGGAAGTTGGTGGAATCCGTTGACTCATTTAGGTTTGCTTTTTTGCTTCCCTGCCAAGAAGAGTTTTCCAGTTCTGTCATCTTGCTAATAATTCCTCTGGCCCTGGGAAAAGCCAGCTGCTCAGTGTGCAGCTATATAAGGCCATGCAGGTTGCCTGGCCCTCCATGGCTTCTCCAAACCTCTCCATGGCTGCTGTGGTGCTTCCAGCCCTCGTGGGTGCATGCCAGCAGCTTTTACTAACTATTGACACATTCAAAGTAATTTTGGCAAATCAGGGTTGGTATTTGTTGTGATTTTACAGCCTCTTTGGTGAGGCAGTAACAGTTAACTCTGCAGCTGGCTAGTGCAAGAGCAGTGTGAGTCTGAGCAGTCAGGTGTGGCTTCGCCTTTGTAGCTGTCACGAACCTGCTCCAGATACAGAGAAGAAGCAACAGAAATTTAACAGGAGAATGCAAGATGGCCATGCATGGAGAAATACATTGGGGCTTCCTGTCTCTAGGAAGCTGTGACTGTCATTGCTGTTTGAATTGACAGGAGGCTGTATGCAGCCTGAGTACAGTTCTGCTTGCCAAACTGAATATGTCCATTAATGGATGGTTGTTAAAAGTGACTACTCATGTTTAAAGCCAAGGGCCTGCATTTGACAGCTGTTGTAGCTAAAAGGCTGATTAAAAGATACCTTCCTGGTAGCCTGAGAGCTCTTGTAGTTAGTTTCTAAACATTATTAAAATGCCTGTCTAAAACTCTGGTGAGAGGATTGCGAAACATAAATTCTTTAGGTCTTTCCTCATTTTTCAGCTAAAAAACTTTGTGCTGCACAAGAAACTTTTCATTCTTCTGGGGTTTATTTGCTACTCTGGTATCTTAGTTCTGTCCATCCCAGAGTTTGAAATGAGAATGTAGATGTGCCTTTCTTCTTTATGGAAATTACGCAGTTCCTGACACAAAGAATTAGGCCCTCATTTTCCAGCTCTGAATTTTCCCTTGAAGCTATGGCCCAACTTTGCATGCAAAGCACTGATAGCAAAATCCAGGCTCTTGTACTGTTTATATTACATAATGTTCAAGCCAAGCTGCTTGAAAAGTGTTGTTTCATAAATACCTCTCCAGATGCCTGCCTTGACTTGCATGCAGTTCCCTTCCTTCTTTTCCTATCAACACCTCTGCATCCAAGCTAGTACCAGAGAAATTTCTAATCTTGGGTTTTGGTTTCTGCCTGGATGAAACAGGAGATGCATGGCTCATTCCCTGGCCCTGTCTTGGTTACTTTCTATCCTGTAGTAAGGAAACAACATGGAAATGTAAACTGCAAACATGATGAAGTTTGTATATACATGTGCCTGCAGTTAATTTCTTGTTCTCAGGCTTGTTTGTGTCATGTTTTTGTCTTCTGCACTGTTTGAGTGTTGCTCTCTGATAGAGTCTCATTGAAAGAATATGCATTAGAAACTATATTATAAAATAAATATTCTGTTTATCAGGAGTCTCTGAGATCTGATAAGGATGCCAAAGCCTCTGACTTTGACCAGACAGGGTGGGATTCCCCAGCAGGCTGTTGAACATCCAGCCCCTCCACAGTGGAGAGGCAGGTCTGGCAGCCCTGCTAGCAGGGCCATGCTCAGTGGCAGGGGTACAGCCTTGCTGAGGGGAGCGTGGAGGTGATTTTTTGGCTGGGGGCCTTCTCCCTCAAATTCGGGGAAAAATTCTCCAGAAAGCCATTACCAGTAGCAGCCTGGTATGAACTGAAGGTGCTGTTACCAAGGCTGGGTTTAGCTGTCTGCTCTGACACCTGTTCCCTCTGTCATATAACTAAGATATGAAAACACATAGATAAGATACAAACATGGTGAGTCTGGTCTGCTCTGCTGTCTGTGCCTGGTGCCCACACTTCCCAGTGCTGCAGAAAGTAAGCCCTGGGCCAGCAGTGGGACATAAGGTGAACATTTAGGTGGTATTTTTCTTCCTCCTGCCACACTTGAGTAGAATTACAGGCATTGACACAAGAAGCAGAGCCAGGAAACCCATGCCAAGAGCTGGCACCATGGTGGTCCTACCTGAGACCCTCAGGCCATGGGCTCCACAGGTGGTGCAGTGGGATGGGGCACATCCTTGAAAGGTCTGCTGGGCAAAGCCAGGGAGAGCAAAGCTGTGTCCTTGTTGCTGCTTCACTGGGGCCATAAATGGGCTGCTCAGAGTGGCTGAGGGGCTCTGCTGCAGCTGTTGTGAAGACAAAGGGAAGCTTTATCCTCCCTGCCTCAGAGGACAGATACATGGCCTATTTAACATTTCTGTTTGGATAACTTCTAGACTGGATTGAAAGTAAAGCTTGGAGTGACCTTGCTGCTTCCATTTATATCCAGTGACAGAGCAGAATGGCAGCAGTCTGGGGTACAAACTTGAGCTTATTTGCCTTGCTTATAAAGAAAGGAGAAAAATCTGGTCAAACCCCTGTGGGCTGCAGTAGCTGGCCATAATTGCCTCCCCTCTTCTGGAGACCAATGTTCTGTGTCACCAGCACCTCAAATGCATTGAGGGGCAGTGGGATGAAAGCAAGTGCCTGAGGGGAACTTTCTGGTCTGAATTCATACACTGGCCTGCTCTAGGCTTAAATTTTTCAGTCTGAATAAAGTCTTCTCATGCTTCTGAAAGTTTATAATAAACTGCTGTAAAAGCAAATGCTACCTCAAAAGTTCTTGGATCACTGCTGTGAGAACTGGCACAGGGATGCCTCATACTAGAAGTCAGCTGAAGTGTTTAATGCTCTCTGAGCTGCTCTTTCATCTCCAGCCAATGTCCCTTTGCTTAAAGCCTGGCTGGCTGGGTGTCTCATTTCCATATATTTGCTGTGTCTCCGATTTTTCCAGAGGAGATGAAACTTGGTCATTCATGATCTCCAACCACTTTCAAGGAATAAGGCTTTGTGTTGGTCAGCAGGCTGCTCCCCTATGTGCCAGCAGGCTGCTCCCCTATGTGCCAACAGCCTTCAGGTGTGGAAAATACAGCCATCCTAGAAATGGGTGTGACTTTGTGAGGCTTGATAGCCATAATTTGGGTGAAATTGCTGGTTTCCTCAGGTGCCTTAAAGCAAGGGTTGCCAGAAGCAAGGAGAGAATGGTTTTGTATTCACCTGAGGCTTGTTGGACAGCAGCTGTTGTGACTAGAGGATGATCAGATTGGTGTGGATCTGATACCATGCAGCTGTTACAGTCATACTTGTCCTTGTGTGCCCCAGCTTGCCAGACAGCAGCATTTGAGGGGCATAGGTTGTCAGGTATCAGCTGGGCTTGCAGGATGAGATAACCAAGAGTCAAAGGTTTGCAGTACCTGAACACCCATAAAAGATATCTGGTGTGACTTATGTGTTTGTACTTTTCCTGTGAAAGGAGGTGCAGCACAGCAGACTTCATTCAGTTTTCTTCTGTGTAAAGTCCACAGTGCAATAAAGGGAATAGCAGGTTTATAAAACTCTTCCTCTCCCCTGACTGAGAATGCTGCCTCCCATCTCCTCCCACTGAGCTGCCCTCTGGATGCAAATATTAAAATACTGTTTGTGCAGCAAATGTCTGGGATGTGTATGTGCATCTCAGCTAAATTTGGGCTGTTTAAAAAAAAGTTGTGACTTTTAGGGCTTTTAGAGGAACGGTGCACACCAGACTGAATATATTGTGGGTAGCTCTATACCCTGTTTTCTCAAACCTTGTCAGCCTTTTCTTTTTCTAGTCTCTTTCTCCTTCTTTAACTGGAAAATCTCTTTCCCGTTATCCAGGTAGTTCTCCTTGGAAACATTCCTGTTTTGCTAACTTAATAGCTAGTCCTTGATCCACAAATACCTAGGAAGTACATCTATCTGCAGTTCCAGACTCCAGAAAGGGCTCCTATCAACAGGCCAGGACATGGTTTTCAGACCTCATCCTAAGAGTTTATCAGCCATCTGGTTGCTGCATGATGCAATGTTTAGCATTGAACAGCAGTTTTCATTCAACAATACTGCAGTCACTCATTCCCTACTATTAAAAAGTTTGGGAAAAGTGGCACTGTTTAATCTGTCTGAGATGCTAACTATTGTCTTTACTTCTGAGAAATGTAGGAACCATATGTTTCCCACAATGTATTTCAAGCAAATCCAAGCACTCCACTTCTTCCTCACCACTTGTTTGTCATTCTTTGGGACATAGCAAAATTCCACAATGATGATGGTAAAAGCAGTTGGTTTTAGTTGTAGATCTTGACTTGTGTTTCTGTCTACTGTGAGTAATTGGGTCAGACCACAGACCAGTAAAGGTTACATAGACTTTCTCTGTCACATGAGGTCATCTCAGTTCCTAGTCCCATGGCAGGCTGGGATTATTTTTTTTTTCATCATTCCCAAAAGCTTCTGTTTGTTCAACATGAATACTACTATAAATAAGAAGAAAATTCTGGAGACCCAAATGAAAAAATATTTCTAGTTTATCTCCAAGGCAGTCCAACCTCAAGAACAAAATGTTCTCTGTATAGTCAATACAGACAAGAATCATTCCTCTTCCTGGCTACCCAGAAAAGCTGAAACACATAGCAGTCTGAATTGTCCCACTTAATTAAGGGATCTGCATCTAAGGGATATCTCCAGTTTCTGCTTTTGGGTAACCTCCAGCTTGACAGCCTGGATGGGAGCCCATGCCTGATGTGTTGCCTGTGGAGTCACAAAGGATAAGCCAGGACAATCATTGCTGAGATCTTGTCTTGCTCCAAGGACCTCATATATCTAAACCACCTATGCTGTGTACCTAAAATGAGGCTGTCTAGATTCCTCCTGATGGGGATTGTGCTATATGTGAGAGACTGTGGAAATCCTTGAGAAATTGATGAATTTTGAGTCTTAATAACAATAACAGTGTTCACTGATGAAAACAGATTAACTATTCAAAATTTGTGTGTTGCAGAACGGAGGCAAAAGTCTGGTCACCACTTGTAAGTGAGGAGGGAAAGACACATCCTTATAAGATGAATCTGGCCTCTGAGCCTCAGGTAAGTACTGGAATAACTGTCTGCTCTTGTTCCCTCATACTCCTGTGAGAGAAGTTCTGGGCCTGATCCTCCAAGGAGCTGAGTATGTGCCACTCCATTAATCATGTTGGGGATAGCATCATGCCCCACACTCTCCAGACATCATGTGGCCCTTGGAGGTCTTGGGAGACAGATTCCCTCCCTCATGGTGAGAAGCCTGCTGCTGTGGAGAGCTCATCGGGTACCATGCCAAAGGTAACCTGCTTGGGTCAGAGGTGTCTCCTGCCATCTGCATGCTCACACCTACCAGAAGGCACAGGGGGCACTCTAGAGGTGTGGCTCAGTAAATCATTGCTACTGTACTAAGCCAGTTGGTTTTCTTAGATAGAAAAGACCTGAAGAGTGAGGAATATCATTCACTCTTAGTGTTTTCGGTTGGTTTGCTTTGGATTTTTTTCTCTTACTCAGTAAGCTCTTAGCAGTCTAGCTGTGGAAAAAGTGTAATAGAAATACACTGGCATCTTACATTTTTATCTGTGTGGCAGATCATGCAACCTCTGTCTAGGAAGTTGGTTTTGTAACCTGTTGACAGCCTTGCTTCATTGGTCTGCTGCCTCTGTCAAGTAAATGTAGTAACCACAGCAATCTGTGCAAGGGCGTTGCCTGGGCTAGATTTAGAGGATTACACTGCAAAAAATCTATAATGACTACACTAAAATCAGTGTCATTCCTCTGGATTTTCATTGAGGCTGGCCCCAGTGGATTCTTGCCCAAGCACACATCCCATGCGACTCTTTCTAGCAAAATAAGTATATTATAAAACTAGTTTGATTCTGCAATTAATTAAACACTACCCTGGCTGTTTCAGTTGGAAAGGACCTGAGACTAAAGCAGCACATGTGCAACAACACCCTGCCCATACCTTGGCCTGGGATCTGTCCATGTTCCCTTTCATGTCAAGCTGCTCTGTGTTGCTTGGCCCAAGAATTCAGAGCAGCATTCTCCAGGTATTTCATACCTCTGCCAAGGCTCAGTGTGAGACTGAGCCATTTGGGCTTAGTTTGAGCTGAAGCCATGTGGTGACACCTGTCTGTGACACTGTTGAGCTGAGGTCTGGTTATGTCTTCTGCTGCCCAGGTTTTGGAAAGGTTCTCCTTCAACCTTGATACTTGGGGGCTATGTCTTGCCAAAGGAACGGGGCAGAGTCTGTGCTGAAGGTTTGCTGCAAAGATGCAGAGAGCTGTCATTTAATTCAGCAGGAGAGTCAATCCTAGAGACCAATTTCCCAATGCAGCCATTAGCAAAAATTTAGCTAAATGCCATAGAATTAAACTTTAGACACAACACATGCCCTAAGCAGGATTTTAAAGTAGTTCACTAATTTTAGTTAACTGCAGCAAGAAACCCGCTGCTGCAGCCCCCCACCACACTTTTCCCCCCACTCCAGCCTGCATAGATGGTCAGGATTTAGCAGGGTTGGAGCACATCCCCTCCTAAACCCTAACCTCAGTCTTAGTCCTAGTTCTAGCTCTGACCATCCTGATACTGCTGGTTTGTAAGTATAGTACAACTGAATTTATTGGTAGCAACCTGTAACTGACTTGAGCAGGAGAATTTGATGTACAACTGAGTGTAGAGAAATTCATGTTGCAGAGCTCATCTCTGAGCAGTGACCATTGTCTTAATCTTCTACTAAGAATCTGATACTAAAATTAAAATTAGGCTTTGACCCCTTTGATGGCTGATGCTAGGAGAGTTATTTCCTGGTGTGAAAGGAACATTTAAACTCACAGAAGTCTTGCCTCTTCTTATCCCCTTCCTTTAAATTAAAGCAGATTAAGTTATTTGCAGTTGCATATGTGAGTGGGGCTTGCTGCTGTTCAGAGCACTGGGCTTAACTTTAAAGGCTTTGCTTGCTGCATACTCAGATGGGAATTCAGCAGTGTGAGGGGGGATGTATCATGTCTCCAAACCACAAGCTCCTATTTACTCTTAAGGCATAACAGTGCCTGAACATCCTAATCTGCTGTGCCAAAGTGTCCTGAATACTGTCAAGTTATACGGTTGTGGGGGTTTTTCCCATTTCCTTTACCAGTAGCTGACTACAGCAAATAAGTTTTGTAGTGAGGTCTTTCTACTTGGAGCATGAAATCAGAAGAGCATGCTGATTCCTGCCAGAGCATGTGGCAAGTGTTGGCCAGGTCGCTCTGGGGCTCTGTCTTTGCAGCATCATCAGGGGTTTTGGCCAGGCCCACTGCAGATCAGCAGTGCAGAGTGCAGAAGATGTTATGTATGTATACCAACAGGGCAAACTGAAATGAATTTTACCACAAAGATGCTGATCTCATTTTTCCAGCAGGACTGGTTGAAGCTGTGAGTAGAGCTGAATCTTCGAAGGCAGTGCTGAGCTGTTCAGGTTTTTTTAACTTGCTGGCCAGTGAAAACATTGTATTTGCTTTTCTTGGCAACAGTCTAGTGCAGAACGCTTATTAATTCACTTACCAAAGAAAACAGGACATGCTGAGTCCAAGTGGTTTGTTTAAGTCCTGGTCCAGGGTCCTCTGACCATGGTCCTCATTGGCTTTGCACATGGCCCTTTGAGTGCAGACATAAAATCATACATGTGAGTAGCCTTACTTCAGGCTCAAAAAAACCAAGTCTTTAAAACCCTTGCCATAGAAATTGATTTACTCAGATATATTACCATCTTTCTTAGAATTAGTCTGTTAGATGTTGCCTCTCCTACCTTTGATACTTTAGGAATTTTTCATGCCTGTCCACCTTCTTTTCATCTTCCAATTTTATTGATGTTGCTACTAGATCTTTGCAAAATGTCTTGCAAAATAACATAATTTTCAGTTTGTCTCAGGAACCAGTGCTTAAGAGCTTGTCTATGACTAGCTACATATTTTAAGAAATCTGCTTACATTTTTCCCCTATTTGAAATGGACTGGTTGTTCACTGCTATAATCCCTTTGGAGGCTGATACTTGGTGACATGCTGCATCATGCCTGTTGGAAGTGTTTTCCCTTACTTGGAATGTACATTCAAGATACTTTTATTTGCCTTTCGAAAATAAAAATGCATTCTACAACCTCCCATGCATTCCCTGAAGTCCTGAGTCCAAAGACCAACTTCATTGTCTACGCTGATCTTTGGTCATGAAAGAGCTACAGTCTTATTATTATTTCATTGCCATTATCATTATCCTTCTAAATTAATTTAAACTGAGGCAAGAGTGATGACAAAATTGCATTTCATCAAAAGGTGCAGCAACTTGTCGGTGGTTGTGGCTCAGCAGCTGACCTAGCTTTGTTTTGGTGCCCATAGCAACGTTAGAGGAAGGAAATGACAATCTTCTTAGCATATTTACTCAGTTAGTTCACTTGCACTTCTAACCCAGATCCTAAGAGTGATTACTCAGTGGCATTTTCCCATCAAGAGCTTTTCCTCACAACAGTGGGAAAGACTAAAATAACATGTCTGCCTCTCCCTTCTGCTTAATGTCTCTTGAGAAAAGCAGTCACAGCAAGAGAGAACAAGTTACATGGTGAATAAGGTAATTTTAATGCTTTTAGTACTGACCAGAGACCAGCATAGCTTCAAGTCAGCCATGCCCTCTGGTGATCTTAGGCCAGGCAGTAAGATCTGTACCCATGTGCAGGGCTGTATTGCCCCTTGGTAAAATAAACAGTAAAACTCCATATCCTTTGACTGTGCCAGGTCTTGTCAGACCTGGGGTCTGTCTTGTTTTTCTGTTTGTTTGGCAATTTTTGTTTTGGTTTGGTTTTTTGGGGTTTGGTTTTTTTTTTTTTTTTTTGAGTAAGACACGAGTGCCAGTGGGGTCCAGGTCTCTGTTTTTGCTGAGTGAGCTAATGTAGGGAAATAGCTGAGAGAGTCCCACTTCAAGGGCAAGTCAATACTCAAACTGTCTCCAAAAACTTGTCTAGCTCCCTGAAGGCTATATAATACCCCCTTTGCAATAAGGTACAAGTATTAACATCAGACCTTGAGAATGTCAGTGAAAACTCACGGCTCGAGATGGATAGTTCAGCTCTTCTTAATCACAAAAAGTAAGGACTTTGAAACATAAGGACTTTTAATAGAAATAACCTTCAGGCAGAGCTTAGCAGCTGGAGGAGCTCTGAGGGTGAATCAGTGTTTTTTTAGGATGAGATAAACATACAGCCACTTCTGTCTTCCCAAGGCTTCTTAAAAGTGTCTGTCCTGTGCTCATCCTTATCCTTGCGGAGTGATGTCATTGTTTCCATCTTGTGTATTTTATTTCCTTGGATACCAAGCAGGCGGGGGCTATAGAAACTGGGTGTGTGGCTGGCTTGGCCTTTGATAAGGCTGTGCATGTGTGGGCAATGCATGAAGCAATAGGTATATAAAGTAACAACACTCTTTGAGGCTGGGAACTGTGCTGGCATATCGTGACCTGCTGGTTTTGGTTAAAAAGCGTTACTGCATGGGTGTGGAATGTGTCAGGGACATGGAGGGAGAGGATGTGGGAAGCTAGTCTTGTTGTTTTACCCCCCTACAATAACAAAACCCCAAACTCTTCCTAATTTTTCATCAGATTTCAAAGCATTGCAAAAGATCTTTCCATAGCTGAAAAACCCCAAACAATAACAGAGGGAGAGGTGAAACTAAAGGCATTTCTTAATACTTGTGATTACAGCTGATGAAACATAGCATGGGGTAGAGTTTGCCATGAAGATGCCCTCTCCTGAGCTGCGTGTTTGGCGTGAGCAGCCTCCCCTCAGACACTCCAGCTGGTCACAAGTGTGGCCTTTGCTCTCTGGGTGGCTTCACAAGGGCAGGGATGGAGCTGGAGTGTTTGCCTGCTGGTCTCTGCTCTCCTTCACTGCCCGCAGGACCAGAGTGCTCACACTCTCTGAGGTTTGGTCAGCGGCCCATTTTCTTAGAGTTGAGTAAACATTTGTACTGAGAAATGTTTAATCATGTTTCCTTTTGGCGTGGCTCTCGAGGTATGCAATCCAGCATTGCCTGCCCTGAGCTTCTGGGCTCTGACTTGGGATGCAAAAACACCCCACATTTCTGAGGCCCTGTGAGGCAATAAGTTTTGCTGGCTCACTTGGCTGCTCCAGGGGCCTGTGGGGGCTTTTGTTTTTCCCTGTGACTGCAGTGTCTGGGTGCTAACTTTTTTTAAGATCACTATTATTTTTAAATTTATTTTTTTTTTTTTAGTTTGTGACATGAGGTCAGAGTGAATCCCCTGACTCCAAGAGTTGGCCACTCTGTAAATCACTACTGCACACCTGAAACTAGTTTTTGGTTTCAGGCAGCCCCTTGTTCCATGTTTGACCTCTCTTTCCTCCAGAGACTTCAGGGAGGTAGCCTGGGAAGGGGCAGGGGGCAGGCAGGGGAGTGAGGGTGCTGTAGGTGCGGTGGCAGCAAGGCATTAGCCAGCACCTATGAGGGCCTAGCCCAGCTGGATGCCTTCAGGCCGTGCTGTGGGGAGAGGAAAACCCCACTTAATGGGAGAGTCTGTCTGACCCCTCACATCTTGGTTTAGTTTATTTAGTGCCTCCAGATTTTTCCTGTTTCTGGTGGTGGTGAGGTCAGTACAGGCCTTGCACAGGATGGCCTTGGCCACGTCACTGCAGGGTGGAAGGGACCCAAGAGCTCCCCTCACTCCAGTCTGCTCCCAACCTGCTTGAGGGCACGAGGCCATGTGTCCAGGTGGCTTTATGTCACTGCTGCATAGGATGAGCATGTGCTCAGCTATAGAGGTGGCTTATCCTGGGCTGGCTGTCTATCTGTCTGCTTCACTGACAGCTGGGAATTTCCCTAGAGCTGTATGCCTCCATTCCCAGGACAAACAGGTCCAGTGGTGGAAGTGTTGGTGAGGAGGAAGCAGAATGCCCATGCCACAAGCCACTGGCTGGCCCCCCCAGGCAGAAGTGACAGCTGATGTGGGGATTTCACAGCCTGCACGTCAGCATCGCTGAGGGTGGCCTCGTATGAGAGGGAGGAAGGGGCCATTGTTTTCCCAGATAATTCCCCATGATGCAGCCTGCAGCTGGTTCAGTAGGAAATGCTGATCTGCTTCCTGCCCTGGCACAGTGATGTTTTCCCCATGCTCAAGCCTGGCACCTTTGCTGGCAGCCCTGTGCTCGGCGGGCTGTGGTGGCGGCAGTGGTTGCAGTGCCTGCAGCACACGGCTGTGTCCCATCTGCCCCTGGAGAGTGCTATTGCCACGAACAGCCAGCACCCAGAAAACTCATCTGGGAGAAGATGTGCATGCCTGACCTGAAGCTAGGGTCCTACAAACATTGTTTGTCCTTGTGACTGAAAAATAGCTTTTTTTCTGTGAGATGGGGATATTTGCAGTGGGGCAGCATGTGGGGTTGTGCTCCAAAGCCACTTGGAGCTTGTTCTTATAGAGGGGGTAGTTTCAGATAGGGAGGAAGCTGTTGAATGAATGGCTTCAATTTGAAAGTGAAGAGAGCGTTCAGAAGCAGCTGACAGAGAAGTCTATGCAGTTGCTAATGTAGTTTAGCTTGGTCTAGTCACTCTGCTGGCCCCTCTGGAAACATAACCCCTGCAAAGGAAGGAGGGGAGCGAGGCTGATGTCTGTGCAGACAAAGAAATTTAGCTATCATGCTATCAGTTCATAGTGGTAAAATAATGCTCTTGAATATCCTACCTGGTAGCTTAGGAGCTTCCATGCCCTGGCTTCAGACCAAAATAACCACTGCTGATATCCCTGCTCGCTGCTGACAGGGCTGGCATAAGGGGACTGAGGTAGTGCCACAGCTTGCAGGGAGAGTGAGGCAAGTGCTTCCAGTTCTGCCTGCAGGTGCCAACAGAAGGTGTCTCTGAAGAGATCTAACATTAATCACACTCCTCTGTACTACTCTCAAAGAAAGAGCAGGTCATGTCCTGACTGGATAAGATCATGTCCTTTTAGCTGACTGCCAGTTCTTCCTTTGCAAACAGACCATTGCTTACTGCTCTTGCAGTCTGTGCTCCAGCCAGGGATACTGTTTCATGCTACTTGCCCCCCTTTCCATGTGTTGGTCCTGGGATTGCCACAGCCTTAGAGATGCTGCAAACCCTAGGCATCTCAAGTGCATAAACCAGGTGCTGTCCCCACACATATGCACAGTATAGCTGGGTTTTTGCACTAACATTTTCCACTTGCCTGCTGGTGGACAGGTTTTTGGGAGTGTCACTTACCTGATTTTTTTTTTCTCAGTGTTAAGTGAGAGACTGTCACATAAACACAATTCCAGGGGCTGGAGCTTTAACAAAACTGCTGCACAGCACAGGGCCTAGGTTGGCAGTTCTGGAAAATCCCTAGATAAATATATTTGATGGTGAGAACACATTATCTTTTGATCTTGGGATCATGAAGGCACTTGTTCTTTGCAAATTCCTTCCACAGCTCGAGCAGAAAGAACAGCATGGTGTAACAGGAAGTGCTGGAGAATTTGGATTATCCAAATGCACTTTATAATGCTACTGCTCTTGTAATACTTGTCTCTAGACTCTTGAGTTATTCACCACCTGTGCTGTTCTCCTGATGGGGTTTTTCTAATCTTAAGACACCAGCTTCTGCACCAATTTCTCTATTTAACTGTTATAAACTCCGTTATAATCAGTGACCTCCATACACCTGAGAGCTCCTGCAGATGTTCCAGCACTTTTGAAAGCTTGATTTACAGTCTTGGTGTTATTACACAGCAGAAAACCTACCTGGTGGTGAAAAGTAGGACAAAAGCTCCTGTATGGATTCTGTGCTGGAGTGTGTGTTACAGTTATTGGAGTCAAGGCACTAATGTGATGTCGGTCTCTCTTCTCCATGTAGCTGCCCTATTTTCTGAACACCTGCAGGAAGTTAAGGATCCATCACTGTCAAACTGATGTAGCTGACACATTCAGAGGTTCAACATGCCCATGTGCATGTTGGGTATGTAATTGAGACACCTTACTTTCTTAGGAAACCAGAGTTTAAAAAAAACACAACCAGACTGTAAATTACTTCCCTCTCTTTAATTCTTGGTTAATGTTTAAATGTTTCCTCAGTACATGTTGTGACAAGATTTCAGCTTTGAGCCTATTTTGACCTAAGAATATAACCTCCTTAAGCCTAAACCTTCTGCCTCAGTCTTTCATGAAACTGGCTATTTATGTGCATATCTATAACCCTCTCCCCCTCATGGCCTCTGAATGGTGGGCTACCATGTGTATTTAGTGCTGATATAAGATAACTATTCCCCATGGTTTGATATACAGGCTAAAGTTTTGGGGTTTTTTGCTAAAATCCACAGTTTTACTATGAGAAAGACTACTTTCACAAGTCCTGTTATGTGGTTGGAATGAGATTGCAACAAAAAGAGATTATCTAATTACTCCAGGGTCTTTTTTCCTTTGGTGTGTGGGAAAGCTTCATGGCTAACATCCATAAATATTGGCCAGAAAGCCGTGGGAGAGCAGCCTTGTCACTCCACACCTGAACATCTTGAGCTGCCCCACTGATTTCAAATGACTTGTAACTCATGAGGGCGTTTGGATCCTATGCTCTGCTTGCTGCCATAAATAGCATTTGAATGCCATGAAGTGAGATGACTCCCATCTGTCAGTCTGGGAAGGCTAGCCAGCTGCCTAAGGAAGTCTGGAGACAAAAAAAGTGATTTAAAGAAAAATCTGTAGGGGGATTTAAGTCATACTTTTTTCTAATGAGTGTTTATCCTATAACCCAGTCTCTATCAAACCAAGTGTGAGATGTTTATCGGGCAGTAAAAGCTCACGTCATTGCTGTAGAAGTCAGTGCCTGTATAGAGTGGGAGTGGGAAATAGTTGTTAATTAGAGCTGGGACCCATGGGCCCAGCATGCTGAGAAGGGCCCTGTTTCATCCTGTGCCATTGGCTGTTAGCCTTGTATTGAAGCCATGCTCAATCTCTGTGGCTGGCTGAAACATTTCAAAAATCATGTTTTGGTGCCATCTCTCAGTCCTCAATATCTCAGCCAACTCTGTGGCTGTTAGTCCTTTCTTATGCCTGCTTTAGTGAGGCCCAATTATACTTTCTCCTCGCTTTGGTCAAGCATCTTCTCTGGGGAGAAATAAGACCTGGATGTAGTTGTTCTCAGCCTGCTGAACTGGTGATGGGCCTTAGAAATGTCCTCATTTTTATTAGCACTGCCTGTGGTTAAAAAGAGTCTTAGCTCGAGTCTTATATAACTTGGATTTGCCCCTTTTCTTATTAGACTGTAGCCTTAGTTTCTAAGTATACACTACTACTGGAGGCTGGAAGCCTGCAGTTTGCAGCAAACCCAGAACATCTCAGTGATATTTTGTACTTCTGACACTGAAGAAGTTGATGAAAGTTAGCTGTCACTGCCTGTGGACAATCTTTTGTATTAACAGTGGTCATTTTCACACCTTTGTTGTGGATTTTCTTGTCCAGAAGTTCCAAAGTTGTTCATAAAAGACAGCTGTGAATCCCGGTCTTAGCTGAAGGAGCAGGTGTGCTCCAGGGCACTCATAGTAATGACAAATGCCTTCTTTTTGGGTTGTCTTATCTAAAGGAAGCCAGACTTTCAGGTATCATTGAGAAGTGCTGCTTTTTCTGCCCCACATCTTTGTTTTTCCATAGAAATCAACCCTACTCTCAGGGTATTGCAAGGAATGCTTAAAATCTGTAGCAGTCTTGCATGAGAAAGTTGGAACTGTAGCTTACTGTAGGCTTGCAGGAGCTCACAGGTGTGTGGCACTTTGAGCTAATGGCTCTGGCAGTGTTTCTGAGCTCTTATGTTCCCAGTATATCAACTCTGAAATGTCCTGAAGGTCATCCTGAAGCCATCCAGGATGGGCCCTCATGCCATGTGGAGATGCTCACTTGCTTTGGTGGTCGTGGTCACCTGCTCCTCGTCTGAGACCGCACATGAAGGCCACCACTGCAGTGGGGCTGCCCTGTCACATCCACCTGCATGCCTGAGCACCTCTGATTGTTGCCTCTGCTCCTTTGCATGCAGGAAATAAGGCACATAGGAAGTGCACACAATCGGAGTGCAGTGCCCTTCACTGCTGCCACAGCTTCTGCCCCCAGGGTGGTCACTGCTCAGTACAACAGCCCGGCAGGCCTCTACTCCTCAGAGAACATCCAGACCTTCAACAGTTCGGTGGAGACAAAAACATCCCCTGGGGCCCTGGAGCCTTCCAAGCCGTAAGTACCTCCCTCTCCTCCCCTCCCTCCCTGCGCCTCCAGGGCAGGGCTTCAGGAGACACGAGTTCGCTGCGAGGCTACCAGTTTGTTAAACCAAGAAAAGCTCTTTTTCAGGACAACGGAAGTAGAAGAGGCACAAGCATGGATGTTGTTCCCAGGGACAGGGCTTGGAGGAGTGGGGAACATTTCATGAGGTGCAGACATGAATTTAATGCTGTTGTGTTTCTTTGTTTAGCAGAGACCGACGCAGTTTCCATGTGCGTTCAGCATGACATACCAGCCCGCAGGTCTGAACAGGTGCCTGAGAGCTTGTTACAAGCACTTCCTAAAGTTGGTGTTTTGTGCCGGCTTCGCTGCAATGCTGGGCAGGAAAGGCACCAGCTAGTGCAGGAAGCACACCCATCTCTGTTCCCAGCTGGACTGGGATTCATAGACAGGCCCTGCCTCAGTTTGGGTATTTCTGTGTTTTATTATCAAACTTTGCTTTTCACAGGAATTTTAAAAAGTAGCTGAAACATTCATTCCTGTGTGAGGGGTTTTATCTATGAGATCGGAAAGGGTCCCAACCTTAAAAGGACCTGTTCATTTTTGTGTTTGCAAGTGAGCCTCACCAAAGATACTATTTTATCCTAGATTTTCAAAGTTCCCCTTTTTTTTTGCTGGAGATAATAAACCAGGAGCTGAAAGTTTTCTAGCTGTGATGGTCAGGTTGCTTAAGTGCCCTAAGTCTCTGCATAGCAATATCAAACTGCCTGGAAGGCTTTGGCTATTCTTATAATAAAAGCTGGAAGACCAGTGCTTTTGGTAATACTTGACTAAATTTCTGACTTGAGAATGGGAAGACAAAAGTAACTGCAGCCTCTGCTGCTGCAGGGTACAAAGACCTGATTGTGGTTTAACACAAGCCTGACATCTTGCCCTTGAGTGAAACCAGCTCATTGCATTGGCAGCCCTGTCTGCAGCATGAGCCCTTCTAGGCAGTTACAGTGCTGCAGCTGGCAGATGAGGTGACAGATGGTTCTTCATTTGCTTCTGGTAGACTCAGCAGCCTCATTCAGGGGCTGGGCAAAAGCAGAACAAGGACAAGGAAAATCTGACTTTGCATTAACCTAATGGGGCCATCTGGCAGTGAGATACCATCTCTGGTCTAGTCTGGAGTTCCCTCCATATGAGAGTGCTCCCTGGAAGCCAGGTAGATTTGCCTGGAAAATTGTAGCTGGTCCCTTTCTCTTGCAGGGATCAGCAAAGAGGTGGTAAGTTCCCTCTAGGGCTGTGGCTCACTCTGCTCCTCCTAGCAGAAAGGAGGAATGCTGGGAAAACTGTGGATGAGGCTTTGATGCTAATATGCTTTTGTTTAGAGTCATCAAAAGCAAATGAATTACTGCTGGTTTTCAGTGGGAGCCAGGGACCTCAGCCTGCCATTAAAAACACTGTAGTCTCCCCAGTGCACAAGCACAGGATGTCTAGATTCTCCCTTCACACACCCTTCCAGCTGCTTTTAAATTCCTGCCCCTCTATTTTGCTGAGTTACTTGGTATATGGCTGACCTTGCCCTGGGTTTACCTGACATTTGTCTGCATCCCCATCCTACACCCTGCAGATGCACAGCCTGTCTGAACCCAGCCCTTGATCCTGGCACTGCACATGGTGACATGACTGGAGACCTAGTCCATGCTTCATCCTTAGAGGGTGTGTGGTATAAAGGCAGGGCTGTAGTACACATAGAAATAAAAACAAATATCTCCACCTGGATTTTGATGTCATGAAACAGGTGGGGAGGGAGAAGCCCCCCTGCTGAGAACATCTGGTTTTGGATGGGAGGTGAGATTTCTCCTCGGTAGGATGCCCATGCTAGCTTTGAGAAGAGCAGCAGTGAAGGTGGAATTCCTTGTCTGGACAGTGGGACCGGCAAGTGTGTGTGCAGGGAGTTAGTGTATAATGAAACCCCTGCTGCCACTTCATTGCTTTTACAACCCATGCATTTGCTTATCAGTGGAGTGCTTGCTTTTTAGCTTTTGTGTGGACACACCTGGAGTGTGACACCAGAGGCAGAGCATTAGCCACAAGCCTGTAAAGTTTTGTATTCAGTGGTGTGTCCTTCAGACAGTATTTTGCAGCTGCTTGATGGCTTGAAGTATTTGGCTTTGTCCTTCATTAATTTCTTTCTTCTTTCCTTTCTTCCTCCTCTGCATTTTCCCCTCAATTTGGCACTGTAAACCCCAACCAACCCTTAAACCTTGCCCGTGTGCGCGGGGCTGGCAGCCGCCAGTGGCCGGTGGGCGCGATGCAGGCTCCCATCGCCTCCGTGTATGACCCTCTGCAGAGCTCGGAGCCGCGGCGCAGGCACAGCACCTCCTCCGGGCCTGGCCAGGTCCGAGTGGGGCCTGGGCAGCTGAAGCACGCGGCCCAGGTCTGCCCCAACAGCCCTGTGGAAGTGGAGGTGCCGGGACTCAAGGTGCTGCACGTGCAGTTCAATTCTCCCCTGCAGCTCTATTCGCAGAGCAACATCATGGACACCCTGCAGGGGCAGATCTCTTCTATTAGCCCTGATTTCCCCAGGTAACCTGCCCACGGCCTCTGCAGCCAGCTCAGCACATCTGCTCATCTGCATTTTGGTGTCCACGAGTCCCTCGTCCCCGTCTGTGGCTCATGGCATTGTCCGGTCACACGAAAACAGCGTTTACATTTCACCGTTCCAACGTTAGTGCATGACTCGTCACAGGAGCTTTCTCTGCCTCGTGTCTGTGCCCAACACCTTGGGAAACAACACCAAAACATGTTTTTAGCCTGTCAGTGTGTCCATTGCCCCCTGCCCGCCCACACAGCAGGACCTGAGAGCAGCCAGTGGCTTTTCTGGGGGAGCCACCTGCAGCAGATGTGTTTGCTGAGGGTAGGAGAGCGCTTTATCCTGAAAGCTGATGTTATTCCTGTGCTTGAAATAACTTCTGTTGTTACTGCCAATCTATATTCTTTTGTTTCATTGGCCGTGGGTATGGGTTGAGCATGTTTCATTTCAGGCTGAAGCAGGTACCCATGGTCTCCATCTTTGGCTGACAGCACTCATGGGTTTGGAGCAGCCTGGCAGGCACCAGGCACAAGGAGGGACAGTCTGTGTTCCCACCCCAGCCCACTTGTCTGCCGAGGTTGCTGCAGCACAGGCTACCTCTGCCTGAGGGAGTAGAGGATGCTCAGCATGCTCTGAGGTCTGTAGGAGCTGTTGTGAACCTCAGCATCACAAGGCCTGGTTTGATACCTTCTTTGTGGTACTTGGGAATCCCCTGGCCCCCATCTCTAAATGACAGCCTCCAGGTTTTAGAGGAGGACTTCAGTGTCAGGATGGGTGAAACAGAAAGCATGTTTATCCATTGCTCAGGACAAGGAGGAATTGTGAACCTTCTGCTGTGTGACCAAGCAGCTTCCAGCTGTGTGACACGTGGCCCAGGACAGTGGTCAATGCCAGGGCTTCCATGGGGCAGAAGAGGACACAGCCAGATCTCATGGCTCCTGGACTGCTCACAGTTCCCTTTTGGGAACCACATACTTCAAAGCAGAGAAGCCTGGACTCACACAGCCAAACTTTGCCATGTGCCAGGAGCCAAGAGACAGTGGGAAGCTGAGGATTTACTCCTGCCTTGTTACTCAGTGCAGTTACTTGCTGTAAGTCAGTGCTCTGGCTTGTAGTCAGTACCATGAACACCAGAAGTGGTCACACTGCCAGCTCTCTGTGCTGGCCTGGGGAGCTGATAGTGGTTACAAAGGAGCCCCAGACATCAGCAATTGTTTAATGGCAAAAGGGAGTGCTCCAAGCACTGTGCCTTTCTGTAGCCTTGAGACCCTTGTAAACATTGCAAAATAGGCTGGCATAAAATAGTAAAATATCATTAGTAAAAAATAAACTCTGCTTTTTGAAGATCCTGTGCAAGGCTGTGTCCACATGGTTTTTACTACCATCTTGCCAATATTTAAGTCTCAGTGATCCAGTATTAGTCAGTCAGTGTTGCAAGTTGCCCATGGTAGCAGCACTGAGATCCAGTAAGACCTGATAAATGTTAATGGGGCCGTTCTCTACAAAGTTTCTTCATGAGGGAACTCGTGTGCATGGAAAAAGACACCAGTTTGCTGGTGATTGCTGCAGATGAAGTATGTGTGTAACAGGAGGTGCCAAAATTCAGCTGGCATATGGAGACTCAGTATCTTGCAGGTACAATTTCTGTGCCTGTGGCCTTGCCCTTTCAAAGGATACTCATGCTTTTTGGAGATGTTTTTTAATTTAAGCAGCATCACCTTCTGCCCTGACAGTTTGAGGTGTTTTACTCAGCTGGTACAAATTTGGGTTTGATTTCTTAATGGCCTTTTGGAAGTCCTGTATATGCAAGGGTGCGTAACTGGGAGAGCTGACCTGTATGTTTCACTCTGTCACAATGCATGGTTGAAATGTTTGCCTCTAATGCTTTTTAAAGTGATTTAGCCTCTGCTTTTTGCATGCATGTTATTGAAACATTCTTTGTATGCAAACTGCAATGAAAGGCTTCTTGCATAATGTTTTTATGGGTGGATATAGCTGAGAGAGTATATGAGTTTACATGAGATGAATATAATGTGGAGCATGGGACATCTTTTGTCTAACAGAAGGCACATAATTATTTTATTTTATGTAAGAAGCTTCAGTAACTGAGATTCAGGCTTCAAAGGTTCAACTGCTTGCATGTCTAATGTGCTTCCTGCTCCACTGAAAATTGCTAAAGATGGAAACATTTTATGAAATTCTTTTTATGGAAATAACATTTTATAACTGATGTGATGATTCTACTTCTGATGCTTGAAGAGTTTGTTAATGTAGAGTAACTCCCAGATGACTCGATCGGTCATTGGCATGGAAAGTATGCAGTTGCCTCCTCAAGAAAAAGATCTCCCTCTGCAATTTAGTCTGAACTTCAGGATGTTTATGTACTTTTCATGCAGTCATAGAGTACAAGAATGGTGAAACCGAGTAGGCCATTTATATTTATAAGACTGCATTATAGAATTGAGCTATCAGAGGAGATTTGTCAGCTATTTCCTTTTATTGTAGATGTTTTACTGCAGCTACAGAGCACAAGGCAGGCAGGAACTTCCTGTGTCCTTTAGTCCATCCCTTAGTCCAGCATTTGGCAATTTAAACCATCGATTTAAATAATTCCCTCTGTATATTTGTCCAGACAATTTTCAGGTCTTTTCGTTTGGAGGTTCTTCACCTCAGTGAAGGTCAATAAACATATTGGAAAGCTTTTCTCAAGGGATATCCTCCTGCAGTTTAAGGCTGTCCTCTACCCACTGCATGTGGAGAATATCCTAGGTACTGCCTCCAGACTCTTTTTTTTACCCCCAGAGACCCTTCCAGTGGCACAGTGACCACCTTTTCCATGACCCTGCACTGTGAGTAGCTGCCCCTGAAGCACCTTGGGCTCTAAGTTGAGGATGCAAGTCCCTTATGACATGAAGGGTGGCAGCAGCACCTCGGTGCAGCTGCACTGAGGAGTTAGCCTTAGCTGGCAGAAATCTCTGCCCTTGACCTGCTCATTAACCTTAGTAAAATACCATAAATGGGCTGTGGCTCAGAGCCTCCAGCTAGGAAATGGAAATAATAACACTCGCTTGAAAACCAGACTAAATTACTGCCAATCAGAGAATCTTCTAGTTAGATGCTACAGCTGTTACTTTGTGAAGGTGACATTTACAAGCAATTCATAGGGTACTTGCAAAGATTTCTTTTTAATGGAATAAGCTTTACTTAGTTTGAGATTCACAGTGGTGTCAGGTAAAAGTGTCAGGTACTTCATGCATGAAAGGAACATGTGTGGATGGCACAGCTACCACATGGGATTCTCATCCCAGCACAGGAACTTTTTATTTTGCTGTTAACAGAGCTGTGATTTCCTGGGCAGAAGGTTTGGGTTGCTGGAGTAGATGGTAACTGTGAAGCAGGGAGAACCCTGGTGGGGGCAGTCGGTGAGCAGCTGCTGACAGGGGTGTGCAGAGAGCCCAGCGTGCCAGTCCCACCCGGAGCACATCCAGCACCTCCGTGTTCGTGGCCTCTGTCGTGCGTGTGCTTTGCACGTTCATTCTTCAGTCATATGATGCATCCAGAAAGTTTTGCTAGAGGGATTTGGTTTAGTTTTCATCTGTTTAACAGGAGGATTCTCTGTTCCTTCCTCAGTTTAGATCAGTATAACAAGACTCCAGGCAACATTGCCATCGACAAACAATCTGAGGTTTACAAGATGCTGCAGGAGAATCATGAGTCAAACGAGCCACCCAGACAGTCTGCTTCATTTCTTGTGTTGCAAGAGATCTTGGAGTCAGAGGAGAAAGGTGAGTACTTACTGCACACCTGATCTGAGTGTGCTCTTCCCTTCTGCTGTTCCTTAGGTTGAGTAACATTTAAAACTTTATTTTCCTTTCAGCTGTTGATTGTTCAAGGTAGCATATGTAGATGGCTTCTACAGAAACCTACAGATCCTGTCACTAATTTGATTCCTTCATATTCTCTCATTGATTAGTTTCAGTGTCTGTGGGCCTATATCATTGCTTAATCATTGAGTGAGCACTCCAGAAATAAACCCTTGCAACATTTAGTTATCAAGAAGGAATTTTAAAAGTTAAAAGTTTCTTAAGTTTTGCCCCCTTTAAAATAGTATTCACTGATTAAAGGCCATCTTAGATTCAAGACTTAGGGTGGTATCACAAGATAGTGCTCTTCAATGAGTCCTAGTGTTTCTGAGCTTCATCCTCCTACACAAGTAAAAGTATCCCCTTCTGTAGCTGAATGTAAAAATATAGACGCTGGGTTACAGTGAGCAGTTCATAGCTTTTAACCTCTGAAAATCTGCTCTTCTTGACATTCTTGATTTTACATCTGGACTTGTACAGTTCAGAGCTATAGAGTTTATGATAAAAAAACCAATTAACTTATTTGAGGGCTAAATCGTGCTCTCTCCTCCTCTTAAAATAAAATAAACAAATGAATGGGAAAAGAATTCCAAGAATGACCTTCTTTTTGTCCTTAGGCCAGTTGAGACTTTGTCTTTTGTGTTCTTAGCTTGATAAGTGGTACATTCAGTTTAATCAAAAAAAAGCCTGGTGCAGAGATACTCACCACAGATGGAAACAGATCAGCCAAATGCTGGTAGGTCTGAGGGACCTGTAGGGAAACAGCAAAATGAAGGAAATAAGGAAACAACAGGATCATGAAGTCTTTATTATGCTGTTAAAATACCTACCTGAAAGAGTCTTTTAAATATTGAGTATTTGCAGCTTGCCCTCAGGGTTCAGCTCCTGCATGGAAGGAGTAGCCAGGACTTCTCCTGAAGCCAGGGTCCTCCCCTGTGCTTAGCAGTGGTGAAGAAGATAAGAAGCAAAAGCCTCTCTGTTTTATCTTTCTTTGAAGATTTGCAGCATTGTTGGGATTCTCTGGCACAAGGTTTGCCTGCCCGATCACAGGCCAGGATAGGCTCTGGCGTTATTCCACAGGGAGCTGATAACGGCCCATGGCCTAGCCTGCCGTGCTGCTGGGCAGCATCAGACACTGCTGAGTCAGATCGTTCCTGTGACAAAGGCACGTTGGATGGCGCCTTCTCCCAGCCCCCTCAGGCAGTGGCTTGTCAGTGGCAGCCTGAGCCATCGGCCCAGCTGGGACAAGGCCCCTGGGGCACCGCTGACTCACCCAGCTCAGAGCCTGCGCCACACACCGGGGCTGAGTGCGGCTCCTGGAGGCACCACGGCCGGTCTTTCAAGAGCTGTTCTCAGAAGTGGAGAGTGTTCCACTGGGTGGAACGTGCCACGTTTCCTGTGGGTGTTTGATTAGGAGAGATTTCAAAACGTGCTGTCAATGTTGCTGATAAGAGCAAAGTGCTGGCTGAGGCAAAGGGAGTGAACAGAAGTGATAGGGAAGAGTCTGAAAATGTGATTGCTGCTGCTTCTTCCCGTTGAGGGGCACTTGCAGCAACTCTTGGAGGGCAGGCAGGTGGTTCTTGCTGTGTTTGGAGGGTTAGGGAGCTTGCACCTCTGGACCAGCATCTGCACAGAGCTAGGTGCAAACCTCTGAGCTGGAGGCTGCCCTAAAGGTAAACCAGTGCAGCATCCCCTGCCCCACAGCTGAAGTAGGCAGTTCCCCCCTTTTTCCTTCAGCTCTTCTATCAGTAATGCTGCCCTGGGCTGTCTTTGGAAGGTTTTTCTGCCCCTTGCACTGGGAATGCCCATTGCAAGTGTGCTCTTGATTTGGCATTGGTCAGAAGGGTTTCATCAGTGTCCCCCACAGTCCAAGGTGTTTCTGGTGAAATATCAGGGGAATCTCAGCAGCCTCCTTTCCTTGCTAACTAGTGTGGAACCCCTTGGAAAAGTCATATAGGTAAGATCAGTCCCATCATTGGTGTCATTTTATAAAAGGCTCCTTTTTCCCTGCAGATATTTAAAGGCTTGCCTCGTATCCTGCATCTAGGATCCACTGCTGGTTTAGGCATCCAGGTCAGAGCATGTCTCCTGCAAAGGCCCTGCAGGAACTCGCTGCCTCAGAGAAGTTGCAATAGGGAGATACCTGGAGCACGCTATGCAACAGCAGGGGAGTGCAAGGTTATCCCCAGTGTCCCAGGGCTCTGCAAGAAGGAGTTTATTAACCAAATCTTCAAGGAGTCTTGGGGGAACCAGCTCTACTGTAAAACAGACAGCAGACTGGAAAAGGGCTTTGACAGTCCTCCCAAGCCTGCCAGAACACCCACCTCTTTCTGAGCTCAGATCTGGGAATCAGCTTGACCCTGAGTGTGTGATCAGGACACATCAGGTGAATTCCAGTGCTGCCAAGGCTGGGGCTTTGCTTTGCTTTGTGCATCTGTGCATGTAAGACACATCAGCTGAAGTCTGTTGGGCTTTTAAGATGAGAAAATACTCTCATCTGACTGCCCACCATCTCAAGCCCTCACATTTCCAGGGCGAGGTTCAGCTGTGTCTCTCCTCTCCTTCCTCCCCACACATCCCTAAATCCCTGCCCACTTTCCATGCATGAATCCCTGCCTCAGAGCTGGGGTTAAAGAATATCATGCCCCCAGCAGAGCTGGAACAGCCTTGAGCCACGCATCTCACATGCTCTGAAGCACTCTCCTTCCACCCCCAGGAGACCCTACCAAACCATCTGGATTTCGGAGTGTCAAAGCCCCTACCACAAAGGTGGCCTCATCGATTGGGAATGCCCAGAAGCTGCCCATGTGTGACAAGTGTGGATCTGGCATTGTGTAAGTAAGCCTGTCCCTGGGGTTGCAGGTGAGCAGCCCATGCCTGTGCCAGGGGCTGAGGTACTGCACCCAGACAATTTCACTTACCCACATCAGTGCATCCAGGAGACTCAAGGCACATTTATTCTCACCAGCTTTAATAACACTAACTTTGCAGTTCCCCACAGTGAGGCAGGAGTTGGGTTTCCATCTACAGATCTGTATCAGTGGAAACCAGAGCAAGTCCCTGTGAGTCAAACCTTGAGGCAGTTGGTTTGCTTACCTGAGCAAATCTGTTTGGATTTTTTGGAAACAAAATGACCTTTCCATTCAGGGCCTGTGTATTAATGCATTTAATGACTTAGTGGTCAGAGGTGGGAGGGACTGCAGAGCTGTGTTCTGCTCCCCACTCTCTTCTAGGACCTCACACCTCCTATGCAGACTTTTTTTTTAGTCTTTATGTAGGTAAAATCCAATTCCAGCAGACCTAGGGTTTGGGTTTGATACAGAGCTGCTGTACCATATATGTGACTGTACGAGGGACCCAGCATCCCACGTCCAAAACCCACGTCCTCGAGTTGCTCAGTTTTTCAACTCAAATTCTTCCCTGCAGCCCCCTTAACTTAACAGTTGACTACACAGCAGTCAAGTACTGGAAGCCAAGCCTGCATTGTCATGGAAGAATTCTGATTTCTCAGATGCTGCCCGACACAGGCTATCAGATTGTTGCTGAGACCCACTACACTGTGATTGCATGGTCCTGGCATGCCTGGAGCATCTGAACCAGCAGAGTCATTACAGAGGCAATCCATACCCTGTAAAATATGAATCCGAGACAAGCCCTGTAATTATTCAACCAGCTGGGTAGGCCTGGAGAAAAAGCACAAGGCCTTGAATAGCACTCAAAACTAATGAATTACAGGAAATAGAGATGGCTCCTGGAACAAAATAGTACTAGAAAATTGTTGTGTTGGGGCTGATGGTAGTTAACAAATTGCTGTGTAGTTTTTGTAGTTTTCCTGGTCATCTGTTGGGTTAAGCTGTGAAGTCTTCCAGTAAGACCTGGCCCACATTTGGCTGGATCTTTCACTGCAGCTCCCAAGCAGCTGTGTCTGAGATGAAAACCAGGATCTGGTCTCTGTGCTTCTCCCACGTGTCAGTCACTAGCCAAAGGGCAGTGCTGGCTGTGCAGCCTTCATCCCTGCATTTCTGCATTTGTTTTGCCATCCAGTTGGCTTGTACCTGGATTTTGCTTCCCCAAATGGTCAAGCTACTGCCTAGAGGCAGTTGTTTTGCTTGCCTGAAAGGCATTTGCTTGCCCAAGGCATCACCCTGTTCCATTGGATCCTGGGCATTTGAATACTGTTGTGCTGTCTGCCACCAGCTAAAGATGACATCACAGTAATTTTGCCACCACAGGTGATAGGACTGTCCCTGTGAAACTTAGGCAGGTCAATGCTGGGAAACACTTTCTCGAGGAGAGTTGCCATGCCAGCACATGTTGGGCTTCTAGAAGTGCTGTAAACATCTGCCTGAGCAGAGGTAGGGCCTATACCTTGACTTGTCAGGAGCAGAAGAAAACTGTTCACCTTTGGGACTGGTGTGGGTCTGGGCTGGGTGGGAGGTGGCTGGGGAGGAGTGAGACGGTGGTGGGCACTGAGGGGTGCTGGTTCCTCTGCAGAGGGATGTTCGTGAAGATCCGGGACAAGCAGCGCCACCCCGAGTGCTACGTGTGCAGCGACTGTGGCACCAACCTCAAGCAGAAAGGACACTTCTTTGTGGAAGAGCAAATCTACTGTGAGAAGCACGCGCGGGAGCGGGTGATTCCCCCGGAGGGCTACGAGGTGGTCACCGTCTTCCCAAAGTAAACCCAGACAAAGCCAGTGTGGATGATTTATCCTCTGCTGATTTTCCTTGGAGAGCATTATCCCTACCCCCTGCAGAATCTTGTTTGCAATAAGGAATGCTAGGCATGGCTTTGAATTTCCTTGTCATTATTAATCCTCCATCTGTTCACATGAGATGTCACTAATTGTTCAACATTCTTTTCATCCTCTTTCACTGGTTTGTTTTTTTAATACACAGAATTAATTTTTTTCCTTCATTGTGCTGTCAATCACACAGGAAAATCAGAGGCCAAAGTCAGATTACAACTTTTCTGCGTTCTAGTTATTTGCCATCTGTTTGCCTTCAATAAATAGGGTGAATCCACAAGGCAGAAGTGTCTGCTTTCTGCTGTTTTCCTTGTGCACTGGATTGTGGTTCCCTGGGCAGCAGAAGAGGTGCCCAGTGCATGGCTGTGTTTATCCTGGAGAATAGAGGGAGGGATTCACTAAGTTGAGTCAGACTGGTCTTGCTGCCAGCTGAGCTGTGAGCAGCTGCCTGCTGGCAGCCAGCAAGGGGCAGGTGGGCACATCCAAGCCCCAGAGCAGAATGGTGGCCTGTGCCCAGTGCAGGGCAGCCGAGAGCTGCCTCCTCTGTGTCCAGCACTGCTTCATGATGATGGGACTGGGCATGTCAGTGTTTCCTGCTACTGTATCACCCCAGATGCCCCTTTGTTCCCCACAGTCACAAACTGAGCTCCGTGTGAAAAATAATCATTTGATACTTGCTGGAAACCAGGGAATCCTGGAGCGAAGAGGGAAGGTTTGAGTGGTCACAGTCCCTGTTCTGGCTCTCCCTGAGGGGAACCACATGTGGCCGCCCAAGGCACTGCCCCATTCCTAGTGCTGCCGCTGTGCACAGCTGCTGGAGGGTGCCTTTGGGGGTGGTGTGGGAGGGGGGCACATGCCCCTTTGTGCCCTGGACAGGGGCAGAACCTCCAGCCGTGTAGAGCACAGAGCAGGCCTGCAGTGGTTATTTCTCTCACACCTCTAAATGAGATGCTGGCTGTTCTTAATCGTGTAAAAATGAATGGTTTCTCAGATGTGTCATCTTTCCTTTAGAACGAATTGCCAATGGTTGAAATCAGCAGGGCGGGTTTGTAGCTGCAGACAGGCCCTCTCTGGCCAGCACAGGGCCTCTGGAGTTAGTGGGTGCATCTGCAACAGCTACAGACAGGGTCATGTCCCTGCCCTGGAAAGTCCTGTCTATTCAGCAATGCTGTACTGCTGCACCCTGTTTCCTCCCCTTCACAGTGAATCACCACAGCACAGCTGTGTTGTACAAAAAAAAAAAAAAAACAACATCAAAACCAATGAGAAACAAATAAACCAAAACAGCCAAGCTCAAACCACAACCCCAAACCCAATCCTCATCTGAGGTAAAACTGGCCTGTCACCAAGGCTGTAAAGCCTCTCACTGTTCAGATAAAATGGGCAGGTTGGTCAGGGGACTAATTCACCAACCCAGCTAAATTTAGTTCATCCTCTCAGGCTCCTTCTATGGGCAGAGGCAAGCAAGCAAGGCTGCCATAGCTCAACCAGCAAACTTTTTGGGTCACCCCTGCGAAAAGCCTGGCTTCTCTGGGCCACTGGCCACATCAACACCCACCTGCACAAACTCCAGGTAGCAACACAAGCAGCTCTGTTTTTCAGGGTGAGAGTGGAGGGATTTTTTGCCTGCTGGGATGACGTCTCCCCTCACTACTTCTAATGGGGGTTAATTCTCTCCTCTCTGTGTAGGGAAAGGAGAGAATTTCCATAGGGAAAGGCTCTCTGTGCTGCAGTATTGGCAGGAGGGACTGCACAATAAGCCAGTGCAGAGGTGGGAGGCACAGACCTGCAGGGGTGAAGGAGTAACCCTGTAGGCACAAACTGCTCTGGCTGTATTTTGGACCAAGTCTCCTGCCCTGCTGTGGGACTGTGGCTGCTCCACACCACCTGCTTTCTCTCCCAGGAAAATGCTGGCTGCTGAGGCCAGCTGGAGTGCTGTGTCCTGGCCCCAGAGCCTGGGCTGAGCCCTCCAGTGCCTGCAAAGTCACTGCATTTTTTTGTACAGAAACATCTGTCAGCAAAACAGTGCTCATTCCAGAAAACCTCATGATGTGCTCTTGTGATGGGGGCGAGGCCGTTAGAGCCTGGCCCATGCCTGGCATTTCCCTGCCCTCCCACCCAGCCCTGCACTGCAAACGGGAAACAAGCCCTGCTCTGTTCAGGGCCACGGGCTCTGTCACCAGCCCGAGATCCTGCAGCCAGGCTGGCAGCACAGCTGGCAAAACTGACTGCAGGGGGCTTGATGCAAGGAGTTGGGGACTAAAACAGATTTGTGGAATAGTCTGGAAGTGCAGATTTCTAATGTAGGTGCCAGAGCTGATTCAATTTATTACATGGGAATTGGTTAGCTGAGGAAGTTCACATTTGTTACTTGAGGACTTTGGTCACTCTCTGTTGTGGCTGGCTGAGAAAAGGAATGTATTTATCTTTTATGATGCAGGGCAAAATATTTGACAACTGCAGTGTTCACTGTAGCCTGGCTTTCCAGATTCCTCAGGAGTTTAACAGTCTGTCAAGGATAACAAAATAGGTTAAATAGGGTCACTCATGCAACCACACTGAGCTGCCTGCCTTAGACGTTAACAGTAATGTAAGAACAAATAAAAGATTGCTACGAGAAGCATGTCGGGCAGCTTGAGTGGGTGAGCACGTTGCCAGAGGGACTGTCTCACAAAGGTGGGCAGCAGAGCACAGAGCACAATCTGCCATTTTTAACAATGATTACTTTGGTTTCCATTTGCAATCCCTCCCTGCCACTGCCACGTGTCCCCTTTCTCCCTGAGCAGCAGAGTTTGTGCCTTCTACTCCCTGACGGCCTGTGGGAGTCGGCTCCTCAGGCACAGCAGGAGCTGCAGGCTGGAGAAGAGGCTTCAGTGGGACACAGTAGTGGATCTCCTTCCACGGCTGAACAGCAATCATTGTTTTTAAAGCTGTTTACCCAGTTAAAAAGACCCTGCTGGTGGCACAGACTTGACAAAGCTGGCCCTCGGGAGACAGAGCTGACCAAAAAACCCCAAATCTACCATCAAGACAGACCTCTCTTATTTTGCCCTTCTCACAGGCCACACCACTGCCACGTTGATGCCAATAAACAGCAGTGTGGCCAGTTGCTCCAGCTCACACATTTAAGTTTCATTTTGCCAATGGCTCAAGTTTCTGTCAAGGTAGAGTCTTGACAGCTCAGACCACATCTCTGCTAAGGCAGGTAAAGTAAGAACACCCAGTGATGGCATGTGCAGGGAGCATTTCAGTGCTGGTGAAATGCCATTAAAGAGATTCTAATGTGTGAAATTAACTTTACCACATTATCTTGTCATCACCTGGAAAAACTTGTGAAAAAGAAAACCTGCAAATCAACACACAGTAACAACACACTACCAAGACCACTTCTTTCTGTCCAGACATTTGGTCTCAGCACTCAAATGTCCACAAACACCAACAATAGGAGAACAAGAGCTGGATTATCTGAATGCAGCAGGGGACAGGAGCACTGCTTCCAAGTCACCAGGACAGATCTATTGTGCCACGGCATCTCACCCCCGACAAGATCTTGTCTGTTGTTTGTTAACAGAGCAGATAAACAGGACAAGCTGTCTTGTAGTGAGTTATTTTGGCACCATAGGGTTAGGTTAACACTGGCTTGGCATTTCCCAACTGCCAATAAACACCCTGCTGTCAAAGTGAGATCTGTAAACATATTCTGGATTTCTGACTGACAGACACCTTACTTTATATATAGAAGTGACTATAGAAGTGACTACAGAAGTGACACCAAACTTTCACAAAGCAGAAATCTTTTATACGTTTCCCTGGAAATCTGTGGAGTTTCTTCCATCAGCAGGGATGCTGCTGGAAGTTACTGCTCAGGGGGTAAGTGAAGGACTCTGTGCACTCTGCCTCAGCTCTGCCAAGTCTCTCTAAATAACATCAAGCCACACACACATAAACACTGCATTCCTCCAATGCTATCATTAGCATTAATGCTAGTTTATGGATTTTTAGGAAAGCAGCAATTATTATTAAAACCCACTTGTGTTGGCTATGGGGTAGAAACTCTTTGATTTTGCCCCATATTGCCCTGTAATAGGCAGGTTAAGCAGGGCTGATCAGTCTTCAAAAGTTACATAGCCTGTGTTGGAGCAGCTGTCACTTATTACTAAATCTTTAACGAGATTAGATTGAGATAAAGACAGTTTAGTATGGAAAGCAAAAGCCACACACACAAGCCAAGCAAAACAAGGAATTAATTCACTGCTTCCCATGGGCAGGCAGGTGTTCAGCCATCTCCAGGAGAGCAGGGCCCCACCATGCACAATGGTTACTTGGGAAGACAAACAGTGTCACTCCAAACATCTCCCCTCCCTCCTTCCTTCCCCTCCTTCACGTACTGACCACGATGTCATATGGTCTGCAATATCCCTTTGGCCAGCTCAGGTCATCTGTCCTGCCTGTGTCTCCTCCCAGCCTCCCAGGCAGCCCCAGAGTCCTCACCAGCAGAAAAGGCCTTGGCTCTGTGTAAGCCCTGCTCAGCAATGACAAAAACAACTCTGTATTATCAACCCTGTGCTCAGCACAAATCCAAAACACAGCCCCTTACCAGCCACTGTGAACAAAACTAACTCTACCCCAGCCAAAACCAGCACAATCATTTATTCTTAAATCTTGTAGTAGATCTTCACTAGAATTAAAGGATGCATGAAGACTAGCACAGTGTGAGAATGTAACATGTAGAGACAGCACATGCTGGACTTTGTAGTACTCAGGCTAATAAGTAACAGAACAGAAAAATTAGAAACTTTTGTGTTCAGCAATTACCAATAAAACAAGGCTTTCACCAGGCAAAGGTCAAAGCCAGCCTACTCATTAACAGATTTATGTGTTCCCTTAGAGGCAAGTATAAACATCTCTTGCTACTATAAGATACCCTTCTCTTTATCAGGCCAACAGAGTAGTAAGAATCATAAAGTGAATTAAAACTGGTTTCTGAAGTCTAAGTTGGTAGAGGGCTTTTTTTTCCTGTGTTATCTATGCCATGTTAACTGGCACAACTGCACTGTGACAGCTCCAGCTGCAATTCCATGACTGCAGCTTTTAAATGACACCCAAAAGACATTTTCACAAACCAGAGCTGAAAGTTTAAAAGCTGCCTGATTCATCCAGTGCTGTGTCCAGTTCTGGGCCCCTTGCTACAAGGACACTGAGATGCTGGAGTGTGTCCAGAGAAGGGTGATGAAGGTAACTAAGTGTTCTGGAAGGGGAAAGTGCAGAATGTCTGTGTGGGTGTGTGAATGCCAAGGAGTACTTTCTGGGAAGACAAGGGCAGTCAAGAGGTAAAGCATATTGCTTGTATATTTAACCTATAGGAGGTAGCTGCCAGCAAGGGTTTTCAACTTAAACCTATAAAATCATTCCATTGGGAAAGACTTTTGAGACAGAGTCCAGCCATTAGCAGGGCACTGCTGGATCCAGCACTAAATCGTGTCCCCAAGCGCCACATCCACATCTTTTAAATACCTCCAGGGATGGCAACTCCATCACTTCCCTGGCCTGCCTGTTCCAGTGCTTGACTTTTTTGGTGAAGAAATTTCCTAATATGCAATCTCAACCTTTCCTAGTGCACCCTGAGGCTGCTTCCTCTGGTCCTATTGCTTGTTACCTGGGAGAAGGGACCAACACCTTGTTACAACCTCCTTTCATGGCCTTGTGGAGTGATCAGGTCTCCCTTCTCCAGGCTAAACACCCTCAGCCGCCTCAGTCATTCCTAAGACTTCTGCTCCAGCTTTGTAGATCCCTACACCTGCTTCAAATGGGCAACTCAGCTGCACAGGCTCACCATCAGTCAATGCAGAATAATGTCTGCACCAGAAAGATTTAAGCTATTTTAGGCTCATTGCTTTTTGGTTTCTGGGTTTTTTCGTTTGGTTTGTGTGTGGGTGTTTTTCTCTTGTTTTGTGGGGTTAGCTTGGTTTTTTT
>VZRX01023077.1:62579-84316 GCA_013398075.1 Notiomystis cincta | reverse complement strand
AAAAAAAAAACAACCAAAAAACAGAGGTTTAGGACTTCCACAGGAAGATTTTTAAACAAATTTGCCAGTTTATACCACTGAGCACAAGAACTAGCTGCAAATGTGAAACATGCTCATTCTCTTCGTTCTTTGAAAGCCTACTAAAGCTACAACTATCACTTACTTGCATTATACTCTAGAACATGTTAAAATTCACTGTAAGAACACGAGGGATCTGAACAAGGCCTTAAGGAAAGTCAGCATCAAGGACCTTACAGTAAGCACAAGTGAGATCTCTGGAAGATCTGAAAGACTACTTAGAGGCCACATTTGAATATTAAAACATACATTCTGCATTGGACTCTGATGACTCTTCCAGGACTTTGAAGACACCCATTTTTTCCTTTTTCATTTTTTCAGAGTTCTTCATTTGATCTAAGATTAAAACAAATCAAATGTCAACAATAACAGGTGTAGTAGAAAACAGACTGGGAAAAAAGTTGACAAAACCATTTTGCAGATTTGGAGAACAAGTTGATAAAAACATTTTCCTCCTTCATCAACAGTTGGCTACTGGAGTTTGTGTTTGAAAATATTTTTCAGTTGTATGCTTTTAGAAAAAATTCCAACATCTCTGGCTGAATGTGAATGGAGAAAAGCAGTCCTAAAAGCTGCCTGAACTAGTCTCATCTTCCTCAGAAAAATACCTAGAAAATCTATTTAGTGAAATTACCAGGAGAAACAAAAGTTAGAGCTCTGATAAGTAATATCCTTTCCAAAAATTCAAAGACCTGCAAACTTGTTTTCCTGGTACTTGCAACCACTTTGTTGCCCTTCCAGTAATAAGCTAATGAAAAAGTATTATATTTATATACATTGAATAATTATGGCTTACCAGGGTGGGAGCTGGCATTTTGGTTTTTAAAGCACTAACTGCAGTTAGCTATAGCAAATATTCAGTATATGATGCTAGACTAGTATCTTTGAATTAATATTTTTGGCTACTTCATTATATTAGCAAAGAAGAAAAATAACCAGCCACAATAAATATAATGCCCACTTAATAACACAAGATAAACAGCACCTTCTTCAACTTGGAAAGAGAAATTAGACTGTTCCATAGTCTGAACTTGAAAAGATATTGACCGTAATACCCATGCATCAAGAATAATTTTCTGGATTATCAGTTAACTGAAATAAGCAGTTTTACAGAACAATTGCTTAATTTTTCCTAAATTATCTAAAATATATCAAAAGTTTCCTAAGGCAAATTCATTTTACACAAACTACACACAGCACAGTTATTTAAGGCTAAAATTTTTACTTCTAAGTTATGTAATGACTGGGGTTTTTCTCCTGTGTCTATGCTTAGAGTCTTGTTCTGCTAAAGATGCTGAGGGAAATAAGGCATACTAAATCTACTAATCACACAAAAGCTGTCTGTATCTATAAATTGGACAAGAATTTTTCCTCTCAGGAAAGTTAAGGTTTTTTTTTCAATAATATCTTGGCCTGATCAAGCACTGGAATTTGCAGACAACCTCAAAAAGAGTTTGTGGCTTGGCGGGAGTTTTTTGCTAAATAGCTGATCACTGACAAGCCATGGGAACTCTGAAAAGCTGATTTCTTTCCTCTAAATGTTAGACTTGACTTCTTTTTCCCCAAAAAATGTTAGACAATATTGGACAAACATATTTTGAATTATGACAGTATCAAAATATAGTTTTTAACAAATTTGCTGGAATAAATATTTCCTAAGAATAATTTCTCTTTTCATCAATTACAGCAACTGTCCTTGAAAGCTGCTTTGCAGAACATCTCCTAATCTATGCTCAGGGCACACCATGCCTGACTGTGGTTTTCAGTAATAATTTTGTCTAAGTTCTGTTATTTCTTCTCCAGCAAACCACATTGAAAATGTCAGCAAAGGGATTAAAGGGTCCTTAGTCAAATGGACAACACAGCTGTAGGGAAGTGAAGCTATGGCAGCTTTCTACATGCAAAATATGAATTTACTGTTGAACAGAATGAAGAAAACATGAAAACTCAGACTTACCAATAAGATCACTTCTATCCAAAAGTAACTCTAGATCTTTATCACTGATTACTTTTTCTTTAGATCCTTTAACCTCCCTGTTAAAGAAGAAATAATCTCTCAATACAGATAAAAGCATGTTATTACTGCATAGAAGTCAGTTTTCCCATGTAGCAGAATCCCCAGGACATTCTTTCCTCTATGAAGATCCACATACCACTTCATAAGACAAGAGAGCTCTTGACAGTGGCTTGCAAGTTACAAGTTACAAACTCATGGTCCAAGAAAATATGAAATCTGCATACCTCTCATAGTCTCTGGATTTCAGTAATTCTACTAATTCCTCAGGGTCCAGGCAGCTTTTTGACTGTGCTAGACCAGATTTGCCACCTTTAAACTGATCTGTAGAAAGAATAAATTGTAAGAAAGCACACAGGGACTGGAACATATGACTCTTAAATATCAGAACTAATGCTAAGATTCATTGTTTTTGCCCTCAGATAAACACACCTTACACAAACTCAGAGGTACATGAAGGTTTGCATGCAGGCCTTTCACTTTCTATAATGTGTATGTATGTAGATGTATGTGTGGTATGTAGAAGAACTGACTGAAACACCAATTCAACATGCCCACATGCACACAGAGCAGAAAAGCCTTTAGTTCTACTTACAGTGAAAACATTGTAAATAAAGTTAGATGGTGGATGCTGAAGTTTGTTCCCTTTGTATTGTAAGCTGGTTAAAACAAAGTAAGTAGTATTAACCACAAGACAGGAAATATGTGAAAGATATGTGGTTTGCAGAGAAAAGCCTCAGTTTAATGAAACAGACACGACAAAATAATACCCCTGACACAGGCTGCTTTTTTGAGGCTATGTGAGCACCTATTTACAGCAAATCTGGATGTCAGTCCAAGTGTGAAAAACATTACACAAGATTATTACCTAACCAAAGCTGAGCACGGATGAAGTCAAGCTCAGTCTTGCACATTTCAAGGAAACTGGCAAGACTTGCTGTTCTGTGGCAAGTTTCCTCAGTTTTTATCAACATATGTACCCAATTTATTAATGTGTCTTTGCTAATTCCTTTCATCACACTGATCTTTCCTGTATCTTGGTTTCAGAAATCCTCCCTACATCTTTTCCCATCTCTCTTCAAGAGCTCTGAGTTTATCTGTGAAGTGCAAATCAGATTCAAGTCCCAGAGCAGTCTGAGCTATAGGATTCTCTCCCCCATTACCATCTACAGCAGTGACACACATGCTCCGGGTCCTTTCATGCAGTATTAGTGGTGCTGTCTCTCCCTTTTAGCTTTCAGAGTTTCACAAAGCATATGGTATTAAATTACTGCTGTGCAAGTCTTGAGTTGCCATAATAGTGACACAAAGAAAAATACAGTTTCCTAAGCAGCTTTCTTCAATGTAACAGAGGCACAAGATGGACAGCCAAAAAAGTCACTGTTTTGTAACAAATTCCAGTTCTTAAGCTCTAGTATTTGTGTTGTATATACCCTACATGGTTAGTTTTGTGATATTCCTTCCTCATTTACTTCTCCAAAGTTCCAGCACTTTTTAGATATTCACAATAACAGGATCCATAACTTCAGCTTTACATTTACATAATGAATCCAAAGGTTCCTGAAGTGACACACCTACATACACTGCAAGATTTACATGTGGTAGACAATACATGCCAAGATAAATATTGAACTTATTGCAAAACTGAAGGCATTGACACTTAGCTTCCTTCTAGGACAAGTAGTCCCAGGCTCCAGTGCTGCCTTAGTACATGGCAGTCATCTATTAGAGCTCATTCTGTGCTCATCTTGCCGCTTTGGACCATTATCAAATCATTAAAAAAAACAAACCAAATCAAAACATGCTTATAAATAGGCAGTCCTGGCAGTCACACCAAGACAATAGCGCAAAAAGATTACAAAGAAAAAGACTAATGCTAGGATAAAGTAATTATCAAAGATTACCTGACATCATCCAGAACCAGAGGCAAACCACAGCTTAGGCTTGACTGTGCAGTAGACAGAGGTGTGGCCTTTTTGCCCCTTTATGCCCTCATGAAAAGGCTTTTTTCCCCTCCAGTATGAGAATACAAGAATGATGAGAAGTTTTTAACTTCCTTTGAAGTTTAATATTAAGCTAGTTATTGTTCAGAAGCCAAGTTATAACAATTGCAATTATTCAAGTGAGCTTAGTGTTTGGAAATTGCTATATATAAGGAGCTGCAGTCTATATGTCACAAACAGAATAAGCTACAGAAGCAAAGCAGGATTCCTATAGGATCTGTACAAGAAAAACTCACCCCCAAAAGGGACACTTTAAAGCAATCACATTCTAAAGACTTTTGAGTATGACAAGCTATATAATCAAGAACACCACAAGAATCACCACTGTACTGTACATAAATCCAAGGCCTATTGTTCTATTTAGGACTGGTCAGTTCTTTAAACAGGACTGGACTTCCGTGGTTGTAACATACTGGACAGAAGCAAACAGGATACTGAAATCTGGTGCAGCTTGAGATTTAAAGAATCAACACAAAGTCCTAAGAAAAAGATACTAACTTTTGTGGATAATCAGCTTCTCCAGTTTCCTCTTGGCAGCAGCTCTCTCCACAATCTTCTGGTCAATAGTATTTGCTGTCACGAGACGATAAACAACTACTGGCTTTGTCTGACCAATTCTGTGACACCTGTCTTGGGCCTGCAAGTCTGACTGGGGATTCTGAGCAGATAAAGAAATAAATTAGTAACAAGTTAGTTATGCCATTATCCTTTTTTTAAAGGACATACCACATGCAGCATTTTTAATGGGGAGCTCAGAGTCAGTGCAGAAGCAGAAAAGACATGGTATATATAATAGAACTCTACCTCTCTTCACTCTTAAGCTTATCCATGACAAGCTCTGCTGCTGTAGCTGCACAGGCAGAGAAACCCAACCAGTCTGGACTGCTTCTACACCCTCAGCTGCAGTTTTCTACAGGTGGACACGGTTAATATGACAGATTTAGATGAGAATTTTAGCTGTGGGTTTGTGTTGGGTTTCTTTGTCAGAGGATAAGAAAAAGTATTTTAAAAGTATTCAGCCGTTTCTAAATCTGCTTTAGCTCTCCTGAAGCTGAAAATGGCAGCACTGTCCACTAAAACAAAGTGAAGATGCAGAGGTCCTCAGTTATTTCCTCCCATACCTCTCTTCTTCCCAGCCTTCAGACTTACAGGAGCAGCAGAATCCTAGCTAGCTAAAACACATGTGGCATGTCCCAGAGGAAATTCAAGGAGCTGGTACTAACATGGCAGCTGTTGTAAACAGGGAACCCGTATAAGGTCCAGCTACACTCAAATTTAAGTAATAAAAAGAAGGAAATGTATCGACAACAGAAGAAAACCACCTGCTCTTGGTAACTCAGGGACAAACTCAGAAACCAACTCTAATGTTGTATTCAGTAACCAGGACTTTTCAAATGAGGCTGTATTATTTGACATACAAAATGTTTGCACACGCTACTATCACGTTCCTGTAACACCTCATTAAAGTTACAGAAATGGTCTATACCATAATGGGTTCATAAATGATTAACAAAAGCAGCAAGAGAAAGCATTTTTGACACATATCACTAGGTTAACAATCTGTCAACATACCCAGTCACTGTCATATATGATAACTGTGTCTGCCGCAGTTAAGTTAATGCCCAAGCCTCCAGCTCTTGTACTCACTAAGAACAGGAAGACTTCAGGGTCAGTATTAAATTGATGCATCTGGAAGAGAATTCATCTATTAAACAAAGTAGATGAACCAAAACATAACATGGCTAATGTTTTCTTTTGAGAGACCTGTTAAAAAAGATGAACGCAGAAAATACAACACAAGCTGCCAGAGGTTTTAAGAAGCACTGCATTTGAGACATACCCCAAGGTAACGGTTAACAGCACACCTTACTGCTTCAGTACTTCTGAGCCACACACAGTAAGGCAGAAGACACTTTTCAACATAGAGGTTTTTTGCCTGTTAAAGGCAATGTGCTGTGCAAAATCATATCCCAGTGTCAGAGCAAAAGCAGAATTTGCTAACGTGCTCACAGGGCACGTCCATCTACTCACATTTTCTTCTCTCTCTGAGTAGGACATAGAGCCATCCAATCGACTAAATTTGAAGTCTCTCAGGTAACAGTAATCCATCAAAATGTCAAGCATCATAGTCATTTGTGAGAACAACAAGACCTACAAAACCAGAAAGATTCCTTAATAACATTTTTTGTTCATAAGGAGATGACTGTATTTCATCCCTCCAATAGTCTTCAGCTTTACCTTATGTCCTCTCTTTTTAAGTTCTGGAAGCATTCGGTCCAAGAGTAGAAACTTGCCCGAATTCTTTACTAGATCTTCATCAACCTTGGAACAGGGAAGAGGGGATCATAATTAGGAGGAAAGGAGACCAATGGTTCCCTCAACTCAGAAGCATCAACAAAAGCTGTCTGAAATCTCACTAAAACAAGTGAGCACCATTTTACTAACTGAAAGCCATAATATCAGAAGTAATGTTAATTTTAGCAAATAACACTGAATCACTTAAATTGCGATGAAACTAAATCAAGCCCCACCATTTCATATGCCCAAGTAATTATTCTGAAAAATAAATTAGTTTTCACCCCATTTCTGTAAGGAGAAACCCTCATGTTGTTTATTTTTCCTCATGGAATAGTGCTGCTGTTTCTTTCCCAGCCTGTAACTAAGGCACAAGGCTTCCACCTACTGGACACACAGAAGCACTGCTGAGCAAGTTATTACACCTCAGCCAAGCAGTAGAAGTTCACAGTGAGTTTTCACACTGCTGCCATCAACCCCTCTTCAAGAGAGCTTGTTAGATCTAATTCTTGGCATGGGCTAAGAGCAGGGATACAGAAACTTCTAAGGTCTGAAAAATACATCAGCCACCTTGGTAATTACGCTAACCGAGTACTAACTCCTGAGGGTGTTGTCAGCTGTCAGTCTCCATTTTCTACACACTATCTAATTTCCCTCACCTCCCTGACTGGGGAATCCGCTTTTTATGCATTGACTTTACACTGAAACAGATCAACAGCTTACTCTAGAGTACAACAGGCTCTGTTAGCACTCACCAAACAGGAAATGTGATGACACATACCTACAAACCTACATCTTACATTTAGGACGTGCAAGCAACTTTCACTTCTCCAAGAGTCTTTCAATTCAAATTATTTCATACTTTGCTATATTTCCATCTGCTTTGTTTAGATTAAACTACTCGCTGGTCTTTGTGATATTAACTTGGAAGGATTCCAAGTATTCTCTGTATTCTCTGAGCAGACGACTCTGTTTTACTTGGTTCAGTTCTTCAACAACTCACACTCAAATGTTACCACTGCACCTCCTGCAGTGTTTACAATTTACCTCATGAACAGTTCACCAAGGTCAGCATTTGTTTTGAAAAATAACACTTGTGAAAGGACTTTGAGGCAGCTCCTAAAGCACCTGGAGTCAGTGGAAGCTAGTCACTGTATGAATGAGTAACTCTCCAACAGTGGAAGAGCACTGTCACAATGAAGAACACCACAGCACCAGTGTGCAAAGATTGAATGGGCACAGCAGCTGAACACGTGTCCCTGCAACTGTTGCTGCAGGAAGTTTCAAATAATGATTCAGTAGACTACTGGAATTCAATGGGAGGCATATGCCAAATATATTGAAAACACCATTCTTTACTGCCACCAGCTCCCAGGCTTGTTAATGCCTGGAATAAATTTTCTCTGATGCTTTTGAAATGTACCTTGAATTGTTGTGTCGCAGGATCCAAAGGATATTCAATAAGATAGGGGTGATTACAACACTTCCTCAATAACATCATAATATTCTGCAGTTTAAGGTTCACCTCGGAATCCATGGGAATGCTCACTTCTACCACTGGCCTTGAAAAGACACAACATCTTATTAGTACTGAAAGTGTCTCATTATACAAATATTTGAGAGAAAAAACCCCCTACAATGAAATCAAGCAATGGAAATCAAGCATGTGACTACATGTTGTGACATGTCCTCAAAATCCCTCATAGTTTGTAAAGCTATAACCAGACAAAACTTCTTAGAGTGCCACACTTGGCAACGAAGGCACAACTGTTTGCTATTATTGATTTAAAATATCAAAGAGCAGTCAGCAGTAATTAGAAACAGAATTTGACTTGGGCAACTCACCCAGCAGAAAGGGGAACAGAAGCAAGCCCCCTCCAGACCACATACTGCTCCTCAGGTCAGATTTCCCAAGGAGCCAATACCTAAGATGTTCCAGAATCAGCTCTCTGCCTATCCCCATTTGGCCACATTGCAGGAATCACAATGAATACAGCTATTTAGCTCTTCTACATGTAAGTAATGTCTCCAACATAAGGTATCCATGCATACCATAAAACTAACACAAATGTAGATTTAATTGTCTGTTCTCACAGGCTACACTGGACTACAATAAAAATCTAGCAAAATAAACACTTTTAAACCTGAAGATCTGTCTTATGCCCAAGGGACTTTGAACTAATTTAGAGGCATCAACAGAAGGAAGAAGTGGAGGACATTTGCAGTGATGGTGTTTGTCTTTCCAAGCAACTGTTATGCATGATGGGGCCCTTCTCTCCTGAGGGTGGCTGAACACCTGCCTGGCCTGCCCATGGGAAGCAGTGAATTAATTCCTTGTTTTGCTTTGCTTGCATGTGCAGTTTTTGCCTTCCCTATTAAACTGCCTTTATCTCAAACCACCAGTTCTCCAGCTTTTACCCTTCTGATTCTGTCCCCAACCCTGCTGATGGAGCTGTGAGCAAGCAGCTGTTGTGGTGGTTGGCTGCTGCCTGGGGTTAAACCACAACACTGTCCTGAAGTTAATTCACTCTAATGAGCCAGTGAGTGATGGTACAACCTAATCATTGCTATCATGGCTCAGTGAATACTAGGTAATATCAAAGAAACAAACCATAAAGCAACAAGGATAGTGAATAACTAAATGCCATTCCTCCTGATCAATTTCAGTAAGCAAAGCTCTGAAAGCAAGCTAAGAGGGAGACAGACAGTATAACAAGAAAAAAAAATCTTTCAAGGTAGGCACCTCTCTTTTTCCACTTCCTCTTGCATTTTGCTGATCAATTTTTCCAAGTCATCAGGTGAACCATTATGTTCTTCACAATAATCGATCACTTTCCGACTACGGCGTTTTGGTCGGCCTGTAGGGCTCAGCTCAACTACTTCTTCCTGTGGGAAAAGAGAACGTTGCCATCAACAGCAGCCAGCTTCAGGATCAAAGGCCTGTGCTGATCCAAGAACTCTCAAAACTGAAGAGAGGCTTCAGTGATGTGCATCATGCAACACTTATTTAGACCCAGCACCTTAAATTATGGCTATGTAGAATATACAGCCAAATTGTAAAGGTCTGCAACTGTAGATTTTGAAAGTTTCTGTTTGATTTTAAAAAGCTACATGAATACCTTACCGATTCTAAGCTGAAACTGTCAACTCTACGAAATAAACAGTGTTCTTTCCCCCACACGCCACAAGTAATTAAGAATATATTTAAACTTATATTGTTTTAGTTCTGTGCCACAGGCCTATCACAGTAACTGCCACTGAAATAGAAAACAAATAGATAAGACTAAAAACTAAAGCAAAAAAGCAGGTTTAGTTACAAGGGTAATGAAGCAGTACCAGTGTGGTTTTGCATACAGACTATGAAAAGCAAGCACATTTCTAACATCCTTATCAGGAGATACCTCATTATTTCCAAGCAGTTTCCTAATGGTGCGATTGACAATGGCAGTATAGAAAGTCTCCTGCTTCTTTGCCAGCGGTGCATACACCACAACTTCCCGTTTAGGAGGGACCTCGAGGGCAACATCCGACTTCAGCCTTCTCAGTAAGAAAGGTGTCAGAATCTGAAATGGAGAGCAGATATTACAATTACTCAAAGCTGTCAACACAGCCAGTTTCAAAAAACAACAAGACAACAACACAGAAGCAGGCCTAGTGATGTAATATTATTTTGCCAATTTAAAGCAAGAGAGTTAATTTGCGCGTAGATTTAGTTTTTTACAATGGATGCCTACTCCAACACTTTCACACACATGCTGGTACTAACGTGATGAAACAACACATCCACTGACATTTTAAAAATTCTGAAGGGCTTAGTAGGGGTAAAGTAGTAACTACATTACAGACCTTTCTTACAAATTCCAGTAACTGAAAGTAATCTTATTATGAAACTGTTCATTTTGTTTGTTATATTTCTTAAATCAAGTTTTTCTGAAAATGCCCAAAACCTTTAACCAAAATAAGCAAATTGTCATCAACAATTATATATAGAAGATAGTTTAGATCCCTCACCAGCAGCTTAAAATGGAAAAATGATAGGTTTGTAAGCATTTACTTACACACTCTCTTAAAAAAGAGCTTTGAGTGCAAACATGAAGATAGGCATATTACGTAACTAGTTTGTCTAAAGGCATTCTGTTCAACATCTAAAAGTTACATAAGCTCCCTCAAAGTTATCTTTTAACAAAATAAATACAGTGATTACATCTCTTGGAGATTGGAAGTCTATAACTGCAATTAAGTTCGACTAAACTCAATTCAGTTCCAAGAATAATAATGAGTGACTGTTAAAGAGGTATAGTGTTCCTTTAGCATTGGTAAAGATTGAAAGCAGCTGTAAAGACTGAAAAAACACCCCACAAGTCTAAGGAAGTCCAGAAGTGCCACAATAAAACCCTCAGAACAGAATTCAGCATCACAAACAAGATTTTGACACACTTCATGACACCAATTGTCAATGTTACAACTAAATAATGAAAAATACAAAATGAAGGATAAATGAAAACCTGATGCAGCATATGCAAGATGTTTTGCTCCCTTTCTTTAGCAATAATATCTTCAGCAGTTTCTGTAATGCTGGTAATATCAAACCAGGATTCAAAGCTATAAAAACAAAGCAAGGAAAAAAATAGCTTACTTCATAGCTATTATTCTTCATTATTTTAGTGTCTATTCTTCTCTTATCCTGTGATTAAAAGAAATGAAGCATTCACATCCATCATAAATAGGTGTATGGGAAGAATTTCTGAAATATACCTGTCAATTCAGATGCTTGGGGTTTTAAGTGATTTGTAAAAATATTTGTACTAGGTTGGAATATTCATTATCATCTATTATATTCCATCTAGGTTACAGCTTCTTCCAAAAATGAGTCTGTTTTGGCAATGCTCTTCCACCTGACCCCCTACTGCTGCAGAAAAGGATCTGTGGGTCCTGTGTCTGCCAGCCTCACACAGCTTCATCCAGCACCTTTCAGAATATCAAAGCAGCACCAGGCATTTGTGATAAAACAAACATCTCTCACTGCAAATGTTCATGTCTCAGCTCACAGATGAGCTTCCACTATCCAGGGAGACAATTAATTCCTTCCTTTCTGAAACAACTAAGTGTGAACCAAGGCACACTTCAAAGCCTTTGCCACCAAATAATCCTACTGAATTACAACCATGCCATAAAACAGCTCTTCACATGCTGATAAGTTTAATAATTAAAGAGTCATAATAATACTCAAACAGAACAAACAGAAATAGTTTCCACCATCAGACTGAGACCTACCTTTTCAAATCATCAAACACATCTGGCAACAGGAAGTTAAGCAATGACCAAAGCTCTGCCAAGTTGTTTTGCAGGGGAGTACCAGTCAACAGGAGTTTATTGTCTGCATTAAATCGTTTCAATTCTCTGATAAGGCGGCAGTTCATATTTTTGATCCTGTGACCTTCATCTACTATCAGGTATTTCCAGTAGCAGCTCTAGGAAAACAAAGGGTATTTCAGTAAATTTTAGCTTTATTCCACCACAATAAGTGTCAGATTAATTAAGAAGTACTAGGAAGACTGACTGTTACTGCCTGTTATAAAGGTTCTATTTACTGTTTTTCACTTCCCAGACTAATAGAGCTGAGTCCAAAGTTAATGCCACACATCTTTTTCATGGTAACTGCCTTTTAGAAAGCTTAAGTGGTTAAAATAAAACTTCTACAAGAAGCTCATCTTGCTGAGATAACCACCGTGATGTTAAGCACAATATTTATACACTGAGTATAGTTTTTTACTCTAAGCATCCTTAACCATCTCCTACTGAAAGGTAACAAAAAGAGCAGGTATGCTGTAACTGTCTGCTTTTAGACTAATGCTCTGTTTGAAGAATTTAAGCATTAAATTGCAGAATTACTACTACCAAGGAAACAGAAGTGAATGGGACTACACATGCTGTAGTATGAAATTTCTTGTATGGGCAGCACGTGGGTTTTTTTACTGTGTTGAGAAGCACTGCTATCACTGCTGAGGCAGGACACAAGGCTAAGAGCACTTAGATACCTGCAGGGCATTTCTGTCTCGCATTGCTATTTCAAAGGAAGTAATGACCACAGGATGGATTTGGAGTGATCCTTGTCTTCCGTGAATTTTACGAACCAGTTTACGACGTTCCTGCTGAGCTCCATGATAAAGCATTAGTGGAATCTGTAAAATAAGAGGTCACAAGTCAGGACAACAATGTCCATTTTAAGCTAATGGGAAGACAGTAGAAACACTGAGATCTCTTACAAGATGGCTGTAAATACATAGCAAGACATGGCACAGTTTGTAGCAGCCACATAAACAACTACAATTAAAATGTTCTATATGGAGGAAGTTTCAAGGCAAAGAATCAAAACAGAAGTTAAACACTTTGTGCTTTTAAACCAAAGGAAGAAGAAAGGCTTCATTTCTTTTACCTCTGGAGTAAATCTCTTGAATTCAGACATCCAATTGGGAAGAGTAGACAAAGGACCACATACTAAGAATGGACCAGGGACCCCTCGCTCCACCATCAGTGCTATTGTTGCAATACACTGGATTGTCTTCCCCAGCCCCATTTCATCAGCTAAAATGCCATTAATACCATTTTCCCAAAGCATCTGCATATGCAAAAAGAAAAAAAAAATTAAATGCAAAATAATCAACACACATTCAGAAAAACAAAGATCTGTAGGAATGTAACACACATGGAAATTCTCTATTAGGCCCATTTTATATTACAGATGAATATGATTCTCTCTATTATAAAAATAAATACAAGCATCTTGTAAATGCCAGATATTTTCCTGTAGATGTATGCATTCCTAGCCAATTAAGTGCCTGACTAGGGCACAAAAAACAGAATAGTATCAAAGGAAGTATGTAACTTAGAGTTGCATCAAAAGGCACTTGAACTGCAAGTACAGCTCACATAATCCAAGGCTTTACTCATGCAAAAACTTCACTTAGCTCCGCTCTCCAAAAGACCAAATGACTGTGCTGACATTTCAGCTGTATCTATTTAAGGAGCTTTTGTAGGCATGGAGCTCCTGTAGCTACCTCACCACAAGAAAAAGGTGCACTTCCTGGTCAAAACAGCCACCTACTCCAGCCAAAGTTCTTTGTGCAAACACTGCCTACTCTCACAAAAGAACAGAAAGACACAGAAGTGCTTTTCAGCCACTCTCTACTATTCAACAAAGATACATAAAAAGGTTATTATAACTGAGGGCCCAGCTAAGGAAGCTGGTTTTCCCTCCAGAATAGGCCTCTATTCACTAGGCACTTCCCAGTAACAGAAGTGAGTGAGCAAGTTTAGTGGCACTCACTGGAGGGATCACTCTAAGCCTGTTGAAACAGACTGTGTATGCTTGTAGGGAGGAAAACCAGAAAAAAAAATCTAAGATAAATAGATCAGTAGCAGAATTAAAATTCCGTTTTGACTCTCATGAACTTTTTAATTTGGCTTGCATGCTGAAACAGGTAGAAGATAAAAATGTATGTGGGTAATTATGATGGCAAGTTCCTATGGTTTTTTATTTCAGAGGCTAAAGATAACATTTTTAACAGTGTTAATATTACTGGTTAAGACTCCAAGATACAGAGAATGAAAACTCATGTGTCAAAAGTAACAGGGCAAAGGTAACAGGTCTTTGAATACCTTTAGGCCCTTGAGAGAGAAAAAAAAGACTGTCCCTCAGCAGGATGTACAGTCCTCTTGCTTTCACAAACTCTCTGTAAGGAGAGGTTGAGTTGAACAACAAAATAGATGGAAACAGGGAAGATGGAGAACATCAGCTAGAAAGTCTAAAGAAAGGCTTAGAAACACCAATATCCTTCCCACACTGGAACATTTTATTTGCTGTTTGATAACTTTTTCATAACAGCAGATTCTTGCCATGCAAGATCATAAATAACTCTCTCCTCTTCACCTTCCCTGCACCAACTATGATCACGAACTTCTAATATCTCTTCCCCTCCATGCCTGTTTCCAGTCAGCAGCAATTCTGACCAAATTCGATTGCATCCATACCCTTAGCCACTCCATGCCTTCCACTTGGTACCACCTCATTACACCACCAGTAAAAATCTTTGGCTGCTGGAAAGGCACTGGCTGTCCATTAAATTTTCGCACTGGATCCAGAAACTGCTTGGCACTGTGTCGTACAGCTTGACACAATCTGTCCTTAATGACGCTATTTGAGTCTCCGTTTTCCTGCAGGTCTTCTGGATGCAGGTTGTCAGCAGAGCTTTCATCCTATAGAAGGAAGGTCAAGGAACAAATGACAAGTGGAATGCACATCAAAGCCTGCTAAGATGTGCTTCTTTCCAATTTACACCAGAGCCTTAACATGCAGTGAAGCATTTTAGTCTCTGACACAAAGACTTCTTTTGAGTTAACTGTCCACTCAAGAGTGGACTTTATAGATTCTTTTCTCCTTTAGAATTCAAGGGCAGTGACAGCTACTGAAGCTATTTGCCTTATAATTTTCTACCCATAAAAGTAAGCAGACTTAAAACCTTCCTCACAGAGGCTGGCATTCAATGCAGCTATTTCCCTTCTGTAAGCAGAAGGGCTTTCCTTTCTGTAAGCTATTCTAATGCTGGGAAGCAATTCACACTGAGCATGTAGCTCTGGAACTACAGTAGCAAAAAAGAGACCTCACCTGTTATCGCCATATTTGAATGCTTAAAAATTACTGTCTTAAGGTCTTACACACCAACACAAATATTTTTTAATAAATTCCCATTTCCTTTATTTCTGAAGCTACTAGCATTCTATAAAGTATAAATACCTTCAAACTCAGTTTTCAAAAAAAATAATTAAATTTCCACCCTGGATTTCTGAAATAAGTATTTAAGTGCATTCACTTATACCACCTTTCTAAACTTTAATTTCAGGACTTCAATATCTAGCAAAGATGTTTATTTAGAGTTAAACTTTCGAGATACACTACAAAGTATAAAAAGCCCTCCCTCCCTTTGGGCTTAGAGCTCTTAAACTGCAAAATATGTGTCAACATACCTGATTTTCCACTTTACTTTTTTTTGCCACTGATAATATTTCCTGGAAGCAAACGAGAAAAAAACATGCTTATGTGCTTTTCAACCTTAAAGGCTACTGTAATTTGTATTTAATGTAACCTCTTCATTCATCTTTCAATCTAAATATACTTTAAAAAGCTTTCCATACAACATAATCGTGTAAGTGACTCTAAAACAAGACCACCAGATAATACATTTCAATTGCAAAGGGTAGCTGAAAATTCATCTGGCAATGTAGATTCTTCACAGCTTGCCTCCCTAAAGACTTGAAAAAACAAAAGAGTATCCAACCTCTACAGCTGTTACAACACTGCTTGTTACATAGATCTTTGCTCACAGACAGAATGCTGATGGGCAGATAATCTCTGGTAGCAATGTATGAGAATGGAGTGCTCTCAAATACAGAAACTGGCTCACCCATTAAAAGTTTTGCTACAAAAATCCAGACATCCTACTTATAGTTAAGGCCTACCTCTTTGGACATAATTTCTGATATGTTGTATGTCCCATCTTCTCTTCCTCTCTTCTTTTTTGCACCTGTAAGATAATATTTGAGTTTATACAATGCATCAAACATTAAGGAAATCAAAGACACCAGTACTGAAAAAAAGCAAAGCCTAATACATTACCCGACTTCTCCTCTTTGCCATCAACTGCATTTTGACCCTAGAAAATAATCACAGGAAGAGTTTCATCATCTTATCCATCTCTAACTATGATGACACAGACAAAAAGATGTAATCAGACTCCAACCATTACCTTTGAAAATTTCTTGAAACATTTCTACTATTAAACAGTTTTCAAATACACAGCAAAAAAAAAGAATTCCTGCTTATTTTTTCTTGTTATTTATTCACTATTTTGGTTGAACAAAAAAATCACTGCTAAAACAAAAAAAAAAAACCAAACCTCAAAACAAACGGAAATTATTTTCTCTAATAATAATTAGTCAAAAACACCCCCGAAAAATGACTGTCATGGTATGCAATTTTAAGCACTTTCAAACAGTCTTACTATAGTTAAAATAAATACAGTATATTACATGGATCCTGCAAGTCAAATACTGGATAATCAAACTTACTTATTTTACCTACCATGATCAAAAACTAACATTGTCATTTCTCAGACTTTTATTTAGAAAGTTGCATAAAGTAGCTACTTAATCTTACCTTGGCAGATTTTAACATCATCTCTCTCTTTTTTTCTAACTTCTCTTTCCTCTTCTGTTCCTAAACAAAATAAAAACCACACATGCAATTCTTACCTTTCCACAACACCCACAAGAGTACTATCCACTACAGAAGCAACAGATGACATTGCTAATACTGAGTTCCATGTAGTCTATAGACTTTGTTCATGTAATCCCACACTAAGTCTGTTCTGATGTGGTTTAAAACAATAAAACAAAATTTGGACAAGAAAGTGTAACTGCTCTGAACTGCTCGTCAATAAATATTTCAAACACTTAAATATAGTAATTTAGAAAGACTTGAACAAAAATATTCCCAACTGCAAACTCCTAAAGATTAACTCTACTGCAGTAAGTTTTCCATTTATCCAACTTCTACATACTATATATTCATTGCAGAACAGACAGCAATGTAAGTATTCTAGAATGCCTTTAACAAAGGTATTTCATGTCTTGAAGAACTTAAGATTTTCATTCCATCTCCTACTTTCACTTGCTGGAAGAAAAAGGATCCTGAGAAACAGTAAGAGACCTTGGTATTTATCAGATGGAGCAAGATTTAGTACTGAAATACACATTCCAGCAATACAATAACCACGAATTCAAGCTGACAGTTCAAGAAGTATTTTGGAGAGGAGGTTCCTGCAGTCTATCACTGTCCCTTTTTGGGGACTGTTGTTCTTAATCTTTTCCTGCCTTTCCCCCTGTCTTAAGCATAAACTCTTGCAAGCTTGCCCATAAAGGCACAGCTAAGACAGTCAAGACAAAGCCAGGCATGAACTCTACAGCCCATGGATTAATAAAAAAGAAGACATGTAACACTGTTTCATGGAAGCTTGTTTGGGAACAGCACAGCCTCAGATCATTTTAATTTATCAATTTGTATGAGGGAGGCCTAAGTTAGTACCTTGAAGGTACATCTCATTCTCAGCTTTCGGTTAATAACATGAACAGGATACTCAACTTCCTACTTGTCAGTTCTTTGCACCTTCTACCCTCTCTCCAGGTTTTCTAGCTCCCTTAAACTTCAGCTCTTATTTGAAATACTTACTTTGTTTTCCTTGCACTCAGGCCAAAAGAATTGTAAAAGCATCAGTGTCACCTTTACACTGTGACTTCAAATTACAGTTCCTGTTCTTCCATGTCTGATTCATCTTTTAATTTACAGAACACATTCTGAACACTAGGTAAAGCATCACTTCATTCCTGTGCTGTAGGTTCCAGCAGATTTTAATGTCACTAATGCAATCTTAAAAATGTTTTTACTTTAAACATCTGGATGGGAAAAACCTCCAGACAGACAGCACCTTAAGAATCTCCACTGCAGACAAGAACACACCTACCTCTAGTTGCTGCTGTTCCATTTTGGTTAGCAAGAATTTGGAATAGATGTTGCTTTTTTCAAGCAAATGTTGAAGCCTCTTGTAACGCATTTCGCTTGATTCCCTGTCCCAAGAAGTGCGAGCCTGGCCAATAAAAAGAGATGTCAAGCATTTACAGACACAATTGTGATTACACTGAAGAACCATTCCTTCTGTTAAAAGCATTAACTCTGAAGTTAATGCTCAAACATAGACTCTTTTCCCTCCAGCCATCATATATCTGTGATTTGTGACTGTATGGACTCACATAAAGCTATGAAGTGCTGTAAGATCAAAGTAACTGAGGGTTGCATTCACTTCCATATGCACTATACACACAGCCAGTATAGCAGCACATGGCATTCAAGGGCTCAAAGATGCCTCAACTCCAATTCATAGATTTAAAGCAAAATGAAATCTCAGTTTATTTGTAGTCTCCAAATTTTTTTAGGGAAAAAAACCCTACCTGACAAATTTCAGCACAGCTTCCCTAGTATTATTATAACCCTTCATATACATTTACACCAAGTTAGTTTCTCAGGAAGAACAAGATATACAGACAGCTACAAAACTATCACACACAGTTTACAGAGCTCAAGTCAATTCCCAATATGAAAACAGTAACTTCTGCTCACTTTGCTTACAAAATCCACTCATGCTTTTCAAAGTAACTGCTGCTGCTGCGTTAGTCAGGGCTGTGCATTTAGAAGTTTGCAAATTACTCTTTAAAACTCCGATCAAGACATCCCCAAAAAGTAAAAAACCCTTTACCCTTCTGCATTCATCTAGCATTGCCTGCAAAACCGAGATATCAAACAAATCACAGAATCATTTAGTTTGGAAAAGACCCAAGATCGAGTCCAACCACTAACCAGCACTGCCAAGTTACCACTAAACCACTAAAGGAAGGATGAAGGATGCCTCGGAAGTGAGATATCTACGTGCCTTTTGAGTGCTGCCTCCACGGCTTCCCCACGCAGACTGTATCAGTGCTTGATCACCCTTCAGCGAAGACAGTTTTCCAAGAATGTCCCACCTAAACTTCCCCTGGCTCACGAGGAGGAGGAGGAGGACGTTTCCTCTTGTCTTATTGCCTGTTACCTGGGAGAACAGACCGCCCCCGCCCCCGCCCCCCTGCCTACAGTAGTTGTAGAGCGAAAAGTTTTAGATTAGCATCTAAACCCAGAGAGACAAGAGGCAGAGCTTTACAAGATGCTTATCTGTGCCACTGCCCTCAGAAAAAGCACAGGGGAAGGGCACGCTGAGACAAAGGAAAACAAGGGACTCTTCTGCAACTAAATGCACTAACAGGCAGGGAAATGGGATATTTCCTGAATCATGGGACAAACTGTGAGACACTGAAAAGATGGAGAATGTCCCCCTCGAAATCAACCCTTGATTTTCTCCAAGTAAGTCCGATCAGGTAGCAATTACCCTGTTCTTTTATGTGAGGAAGATCTGTCTCCAGGATTTCTCTAGGGGAGGAGATTGCATTCTCGTGATTTTCATTGCTTCTGCTCTCCCCAGTCCAACTTGTCACTTTCAGATAACAATACCCGAGCTCAGAAAGATCAACTCTCAATGGCAACGTCAAGAGAGAATATAATTAAAACTAATCTACTTTTTCAGCAAATTGCTATTGCTCACTTTTTACTGGAGTGAACACAGCATTCTTAATTGTTCAAACTGAAGGACTGTTCCCTTGACCAACTGCAAAAATTTCAAGTGGAAAAAAGAAAACTCAAAGATGAGCAGCACTGAACTCCTAATGACATCTCACTACGCCTTTTGACTCAAGCTTTCAAGCCTCGTGACAGCGATGTTTCCCTTTTTGACTGAATAGGTGAAAAATTTGCCACTCTTTGTCCTCACTCCACATTCACACATATTTGCACAGTGGAATTTCACCATTAACCCTCAAAAAGAACTAGCAACTCCTTTGCTGAACTGCTGTACAAATCACCTGGCAGGGGGTTTGCCGAAGTGACAAGCCTAAGAAACACAGAGGCTGCCCCCCAGTAAGCCTGTGATAACTACAGGAGTAAATCCCCTTGGTCTGACTGGCCCCAGAGTGCAGAGGGAAAGGTGATAAAGCACACAATCTATATTCTTGCTAGAGGGAAGTCCCGTGGATTCTCAAGAAATGGAAAATACAAAAAACCCCCACATTATAGCATGGTTACAGAAGTGGTCGTTGTAAAAGAAATTAAAATTTTAAATCTTTTTCTCAATAGCTCCTGTGCAATGAGAAAATCTGCTCTACAAGGGTTTCCTCCTTACCTTCCAAAAGTGTTACCTTGAAATTTTTAGTTCCTAGTCTAGTCAAGGAATACCTGAAGTTCAGACAGGCTACATCATCACTTACTGTTTGCAACAAAGAATATTACGAGACTTCTGGGAGAATCGATATTCCTTTCTAACTACAGTATCACAAAATAATGCATCATCAAAACATACCTTTATAAATACTAACTTAGAGAAAGGAAAAAGAGTCATCAAAATTAGTTCCAGGCCTTAGAGACTGGTATTTTTCAAGCCCTTAGAATAACGCATCAATTCTGAAGATATGGAAAAAAACCCCTCACTTGATTTCCCTATTATATTGAGTAATAGCATTAGTCCCTTGAATTAGATCTTTAAGGTCTCTTCCAACCCAAACCATTCTGTGATTCCTTAGAATACAATTCCCCAAAGAGCATTTAAGAGAACAGTTCTTTCAAGCTTATATGTCCACATGTCTGAAACACAATACAAATTATTATGCTATCAGAATACTATAAGGGATCAGCACAAGTCTAGAAGCATCATGCTTTCATGGTCTCACTCCAAAACAGACTGGCTCGTATCAACCAATGCTTAACATCAACGTCTGACAACATTCTCAGCAAGCGGGAAATGAAGCATAGCAATGATTACATCACTTGCAGTGGGGAGGTACCATTTCCCTGAAGCAATCTTTATTTCCTGTAACAATGGCAAACCGAGGGCGCAAAGCAAACAGCGAGTCCCAGTTTGATCTCATGTACGCTTCTCCTGGCAGCAGTGCCGGGTCACAGGCAGCTCCCGCACGGCTGAGGGCTGGGACGAGCAGGCGTGCAGACGGTGACAGCGACTGCCATAAACCTGGTCCTGGTCAGCTGGCCTTTTCCAGCTAGACCACTTCATCAGTTCTGCACAAACTACACCTGCCACTGAGAGAAACACATGGCCAGGCTTACTTCTGGAAAGGATCTGCACAATTCTACTCAGGCCGTTTGTTTCGTGAGGCTTTTTTTTACCAAGGAGGGAAAGAAGTCTTACATACTTTGAAAAACAAAATCAGAAAAGTTTTGTCTTTAATGTTTAGACAGAAATTCAGAAGAATGCAAACTTAGTACCCTTTCTGAAATCAGCTCACTGTAAAGGTATTATACCTTACATTTTTAGGCTCAGAACGACAAAAGAGGCAATTTTCACACTGCAAACTTTCGCGAAGTGCAAGAGTTCACCGCTAGCCTTTAAAAAGAAAAAGAAAAATGAAAGCCCCCGGTGGATGATCAACAGGCGCTTATGCACCACAGCATGGCCTTTAGCAGCCCCTCACGTTTGTTTGTTTTGAAACCCAAGGAGCTGCACGACCTCGGCTCCAGGCACCCTGACAATCCCCTGCGGCCGGGCGGGGCCGGCCTCCCCCGGGCCGCCTCTCACCTTCTCCAGCATCTGCCGCTCCTGCTCCAGCCCCGCCGCCTCCAGCTGCTCCTCTTCCTTCAGCAT
>VZRX01023077.1:0-62123 GCA_013398075.1 Notiomystis cincta | reverse complement strand
TGCCCGGAGGAGGAGGTGGTGCCCGGGCAGGGCACGGCCCGAAGAGGTGCCCGGAGGAGGAGGTGGTGCCCGGGCAGGGCACGGCCCGAGGAGGTGCCCGGAGGAGGATGTGGTGCCCGGGCAGGGCAGGGCACGGCCCGAGGAGGTGCCCAGCCGGAGGAGGTGCCCGGGCGCGGCGTTCCCGTCGGAACGCGCTGCTCGGGGCTGCTGGAGTAACTCTCCCCGCAGGCGTCCGTGGACGCGCTGGGTGTGGCGCTCGGTGCCACGGCCCGGCTGACAGGGCGGCAGGCGGTGCCGGTGGGCCCGGTGCTGCCGGGCGCCCTCCGCAGCCCGAGGGAAGGCTGTGCCGCGGCTCGGTCCGCTCCCGCAGGCGGCGCAGAGCGGGACGTGGCGCGGTCGCTGCGGGATGTGCCGCCAGAGGGCAGCGGAACGCTGGAAACGCGGAGCGGCGCGCACCTAGCCCAGCGATGCCAAACACTGCCCCAAAACAGGCACTACGTCAAAGTAAATATTTCCAGTGTTCAGAGCACAAACACTTTATCTCCACGTAAACAACACACAAGCTGTCAAAATAACAGGGCTTATCGCCTCAGATGCTGTGCTGGTTACTGTCTACGCCTATTTGTCAGGCGATCACTATTTTAAACTTGCTCCGCGCACACGGTGACCTGCTCCGGGAGAGCTGGAAAGGGGCAGGAAAAAAGAAGCGGAAAGGCAAACAAGTCTAGCAATAACTGAAGTGGATGGCATTCTTCTCATTCTCAAAGCCTGACAGGCCGATTCTGGATAATGTGGTTTATGGAAAAGAGATTCTGTTCTCTGAGGCAGAGCTCAGAGGTTAACATGAGATGATTCTGCATCCATTTGAGGGAATGTTAGCAGGGAGTAATGCTATTAATCCCAAATAAAGTTACTTTATAGGCATGGTGGCAATCAAATGCACCTTTTTCAAGCCTCTGTTTCACTTGCAAATATTCTCAAGACATCCTTGTGAATAAACAATAAAACCCCTTATTTTCTATGACAGCTTTCATTCTGTAAAACCTGAAGTGCTTTCGAAACTATACCATTAAAGTAGAAAAATCAAATAAGTGACAACTGAAAGGCATCCAGGCTGGAATATGGTGGTGGCTGCCGTGGTTCTCATCACCATTGCAGGCAGGAAGCAGGGGTGAAGATGCCACTAGAACTGAATTGCAAAGATTTTGTCTGAGATATGAATGATAACGCCTTTACTACTTTAACGAAAAAGCACCATTAAATCTTTTCTTCCTAGAAATTGTTCTTATCCAAGAAAAATAAACCTCTCGGTAAAATACGTAATAGAATACAAATGTTCTATCTCACTCCTGTGTCCACACACGTTATAACATAACTTAAACCATTTTTAGAATTGCGAGGCACACATACTCCACCTTATCTCAGATAATCACTTAACTGAGACGCCTTTGTTTCAGCCATTTCCTGCTCTGCCCAACACCTTGTCTGCAAGCAATTTGGGATGGGAAGGGATCTGCCTGTGGGTAGTGGCGTTGTGGCTCCCTGTGAGTGGCTCAGCATCACGATTGCCATTCCTTTCTGCAGGGAGAGGCTGTGCTGCTGTGCAGGGACTCTCATCCTCTCTTCCACCACAGCTTCTATTGCTGCATCCATGTCCATGTCCCATGGATGCTCCTGCTATGCCCTGCAGCAGGAGAACTTCTAGGAGAGTATTTATTTGCCTCTGTGTGCAGTGTGTTTCTGTGTTCAACTAGCTGTAATTTATGGCTAGGATATTACTTTCCCTGTTTATTGGTAAAAATCATCAGGAAAAAAAATTATTGAATGGTAATTAGCCATCTCTTTGGTGACATTCTTATATCCAACACCTCCAAAACATGATGCAGTGAAAGCTATGTAAAACATGCCTTTTAAATAAATATTTCAGATAAATGCTACCAGATCAATCAATTGTGGTTGAAACCTGTTGGACACATACCACTGTCTGTTTTTAACATCCCACAGATAAACAGAAACGAAGAAGGGGAGTGTGCAATTTCATGTCCAGTCTTGCAGACAAGGGCAATTAGCCTGGCTTAGCACACGTGAGTCAGGTGATGTCAACAAACATCCTCCTCCAGATCCACCAGATCCACTACTGTGGAATGAGTATGTGCTGCTTGTCTCTGCTCCTCTCCAACTGCTCTCAAGACTGAGACATCAATATTTGATATAAAAGCCTGAGGTAACAAGGGGAATAAGGCAGTCCTTATGTAAATTGTTCATGGGGTAGACTCTTAGGAATTTGGAATAGGACTATTTTTCCAGCAAAAGATATTAAATGGGCAGTGCTGAGAGCACCTTCCACAAGTGTTGCAGGATCCAAAACTTTGTATGTCCCCATGGCATAAATCTTCATTCACTGTTTAGCCCAAGGAAAGAAGTTGTAACATGTAGCTTCTATCCAGAAGCAATTTATTTTACCTTATTAGTCAGTGACTTATTACTGCAGTGCAGAAAGTCACTGATCCATCAGCTTTTGTTTCAGAAAATGAAGGTCCCTCGTAACACACCTGGACACCTCTGGAGTCTAATGCAAGGTGCAGAGAAATATGAACTTCGTGGTGCAGAGGGGGCTGGGGGAAATTACAGTGCAAGAGAGCAGATAAGAGTTAGAAAAATGTGGATTGTAAACAAAGACGTTTCTGTTCTCAGGTTGGCCAAGTGGCTGCTGCTAAGTCACAGTAACCCTGGGTTGTCACCTTTGAATTTTACTTGTCACTCTGGTATGCAATACAAGAATGTGTGTTGTTTCATCGTGCTCCTCGCCTGCACAGGTTACCTAATTAATTTACTACAAACTATAAAAGTAGTTCCTTGTACGAATTGCCTTGTCTGCTGGATGACCAAAGAGGAAGCTGGGACTTTGAAACAAGATGTTTTTCTTTAGATGAGTAAAGTGAGACATACAATTTCAGGCTATTTTGTCTTTGTCTTATTCCTTCACAATATATGTGGAAAGCTTTCCTGCTCCTGATAAAATGAGAAAATCTCCGAAGCACTTCAGCAGATAGCAGTAGCATTCCTGACATTTGCTCACTGATGTTCAAAATTTTTCCCTTCCTTTTTCAGTTGTTGTTGTTTGTTTGTCTGTTTCCTTAAGAATTAAAAACCGCTGAAACACAGCAGTAGAAACCAAGGATACTTGTTGTTCTTCCTCACAGTAACAAACATTCTTGCTGTGAGTAAAAGAAATACTATTGCAGGATTCTATTCTCCATCCAAAAACACGATCTTCAGGTGGTCAGAAACTTGAGAGATCAACTCCAGTGGATTGGCAAATTTAACTAAAACTCGAACATCAAGCTGGGAGATGAAGGAAAAAAGCAGGGAAGTGTCTGGGGTCTGGGCAGGTAACCAGCATGCTGTATATACAACAACACTAGATGGCTGCACAGTCTCCAAGAAACTGCTGCTGTCTGCAAGTTTGGTTTTGCAGCTTGTGCACCTGAAGTACACAGGGTGAGGTGTGCTGATCCGTGGTGTGTGTTTGTGCCAGCCCCTCTGTGTCAGTAGGCAATCCAGCTCTCTGAGCTGGCAGGCAGCGCTGCAGGAGGGGCATTTGCTAGATGTAAGCATCCCAGCAAACAACATGAATATCGTGCTATGTGGGGCTGCCTTCCTCCAGATTTGTTATGTCCCTGTCACCAGGAGCTGAGCCACACGTGAAACAGCTCCTGAGACACTCATTCCCAACCTGACCTTTTGAGAAACTTGATATCCCCACAACTGCCAGCAAAGGGTGGGGTATGGAGAGGGAGGCAGAAACTCTGTGTGGCCATCCAGCTTTAATCAGCCATATTTGTTTGTTTACAAGGACATCTAAATAATACCACCCACCGTTCTGTTCATCAACATCCCAAAGATTTCCAGCATACAGCTCTCAGGTTTCTAGCTCCTGCTGCAGCATGCAGCCCAGACCAGACAGAGCAGGATTAGGGTTGTCAGGGAAAAGGATTGATAGTGGTGTGTTACACTTCAGCACGTAATCAATTCTCTTGAGGGGCAGGATCCTTCCTTAAAAGATGCTAAGAAAGTGACAAAAAATTTACCATATAAGTCTGACAGTTTCAGTGAGCTCTTAAACTGGTGTTTGAATACACAACTTTTTTATTCATATATTACATGAAAGATTGCTTGTGTTTTCTCACTGTGAACATGTCTGGACGTTTCAGCATCTCTGCTTGTTACTGATAATACAACACCTGCTAAGAAATCACAGTTTTATCCAGCTTATCATCTAGTCCAAATCTTTCAAGCATAATTTCTGTCAGCAATGTGTTCCCTGGCTTACTTTTGGGTAACTGTCACAAAATCCCCTTCTAGTTTCTCTGCCCATAATTTTTTGGCTCTCTGTAGTGATTTGTGGCTGTGCATCCACACAGGCACCAACCTCATGCACAATGAGACCTAATACCCTCTGCTTCAAAATTACATTCTGCTCTCCCTTGACATGTATGCATACTAGGATCAGAGTTTACAACTTCATTTTGAGGCACCCTAGGAAGGTAAGGTGGAACTGAACCCTGAAAGGCACCTAACCATGTTGCTCCTGCCTGGTATGTAAATCACCTCTCTGCTTGTGGCTGCAAGAAATTAAAATGTTACAGCTGAGGCAGAGAGGAAGAGCACAGAAATTCTTCTGATGCTACCTGCTCATCACTCTTGCCAATTTGCCAGTGAATCCTGGAGATGCTAAAATTTCCACCAACTGCAGCCTGTGGCCCACTGGATGTTGGGAATTCACAAACCAAGGGATCTGGAAAAGCTGATCACAGGATGCAGCTTTGCATGTGCTGCACAGCAACCCACAGAGGTGTGAGCTCAGGGAGTTCTCCTCTAGGTTTGAACGTGCCAACTCCCCACTTCTCCCCACAGGTCAGAGTCAGCTCTAACCAGGAATGATTACATTTTTGAGTGTCACATGAGACAAGGACCTCTAAGTCACGCTGAAAAAAACCACCTCTTGTGAAATTTTTGCTGGCAGGCAAAGGAAGAACACAAACATCTGTGAGCTCAGTGTATACCAAACATGCATCTTGAAATCTTACTACAGGTTGAGAGCACAGAGTGAGGAGGTACATATGCACAGGCAAACGCAGCACTGATGACACTTGAAAGTGATTGGACCACCACAATGTTCACAAAACTCTGTCCATGGGTAATAAATCAGCTCCTTTTGTGGGTTTTGATCAGAAGGATTCAGCTGGATCTGATGACAGCTGGTTTGCATGAGACAATCAGTCCTGTCTTTTGGTAACTCCTTCAGAACTGTGCTGGCTACAGTATTTACCACCAGCTAATGTTTTTTACTCATTTCATCATCATTACAAATACCAGGAAATGCTGCACCATTAGCAAACCCATGGTTTAACCCCAGCAAATGGGAGGGCCAGACTCACATTCACATTGCCTTCTCGAAGTTTTCTAGAACCACAGCCATGGTGGTGAAGGATCTGTCAGTGCCATTAAGAATTTTTTTTTCCCCAGGGATAGTCAACACATTAATAGGCTTAGATTGTCTCCAGGGAAATCTACTTGGTACAAGGGTTGCTTTCAATGGTACTAAAGTGATTCATTTATGTTTTGCAATATAGGGCCCAACATTCACTTAGTTCACAGCATGCAGACAGTAAAGTTACTATCTCACTTAAAATCCCATTCCTTCTGATTCCTCCATGCTTAGTTTTTGCTGACTCATAAGCAACTTCCACTATGCAAGAGTATGTTGATCTTCAGTAACAGCCAACAGCATACACAGACACAGAGTCTGCAGCCTGGTAAGTCTAGCAGGTGTCAGAGATGTGGGATCAGGCAGCCACAAATGGCTCCCTGCAACCTTGGTGGGGTGGAGAGACCAGCCCTTAATACATGCTTTTAGCATATCTGCTGAGAAGTGAAACTCCCTTCTCTCACACTCACCACAGCACAAAGGTATTTTGAATCCTACAAAAGGCACGCCAAGAATCAAATTTTTCCATCAACAGAGAAAATGAGGAATGTGTGTGTCTGGTCCGTTGGGCTCAAAGGAGGAGATGATTAATCACCAGCAAGGGAGGATGACTGTAGATGGCAAGTCAGCATCTCTAAGTATTTTGTTTTCCCTCCTCTCATCCCCTTCTCCTTTTAAAATGAATTCTAAGAGATTGTTTACATAAAGTCTCCACTGCGTGCTTTGGCATCTTGTCTGAAGTCAGCAAGTCACATCCTTTCTGCTGGCATTCAGAAAACACTGGTCTAGAAAACAGAACCTTCCTTAAGGACAAACCAAGACGTTCAGTGTTTCAGGAGCAGCTGTAGGTGAGGCCCTGGAGAAGGACTGAGATGGCCCATTAAGGGTAAGTGGATGGAATCCCAGCCTCAGTGAACCCACTGAGTATTTTGCCCCATCAGAGTGTATTCTTTCCTCACCAAATTTCTGTCAAAATTCTCAGGATTTCACCAGAAATTTGTTGCTAGAGTCTGCTGTTGATGAAAGCTTCTGCTGTGATCCACTCTGGCTGTACAGTCCAAGAATGAATGACTCAACATAAGGGATGAGCAGAAGACAAGCCACGGTAAGTGGTAGCCTAGTGATGCTGTGTTTTTTTAACTCCCAAGTCACAGAAAGTATTACAGTATAAACCATATATGGAAACAACAAGGGATAAACTACAAGACCTATGCTGGTGGAGATACTGCACTTGGATTTAAATGTAAAACTGAAGCTTTTATGCAACTACAGTCATTAAAAGTCACGTAGTATTCACTGAATAATTGAATCATTCATGTTTGCACCCAGACAAAATTCTTGCTCAGATTGGTTCCTGTCCTATGGTTTCAGCTGAACACACTGTTTTCCATTTTGTCTTAAACTCTTGACTGGAAGTGAGGTATTTCCTTTAATACTGTTATATTGAGACCAAGATGTACGTCATTTATAAAGAATTCCAGATTCGCAGGGAACGGGAAACACTATAAAAGTGTGAAAGAGCAGCCTTTTCCTCTTTCTTTTAGGTGAGAGAAGAGGCAAACCCCACTAAGCTTCTTTCAGAGGATTTTATGCTGTGGTTTTGATCCTGAACGGGCAGAAATACTAACAAAGCCCGTGATTTTCCCCTAAAGGAAAGTTTTTAAGTGGTTTTGATGAAAAGTGTACATACAGCTGGTTTTCTGGTACAAACCTGTTCCTTACTGCTGGGTCCATGGGGAGAACACCCACATACATTTAATTAATACAGACATCACAGAAGGGAGTGGTGCTAGGTAAGAGGTGGCCACTATAGATCAAGGGAGCTCACCCTCTGCGGTGCATCCTAGGGTGCTGTGCAGTGTAACACAGGTGCTGCAGGGCTAGCACTGACCTCTCTTTCTTCCAGAAACACTAAACACTGGCCCTAGGACCTAAGCAGGAATAACCAGGAACCATGAACAGTCAGGACACTACTGGGCAGGTCGTATCAGTGCAGCTTATCAGTCACTGTAGTAGTGCTCATGTGGAAACAACCCTGCATCAGTAAATCCAGCTTACAGCAAAAAGACAAAGAAATCTGAGCACTGGAGACTGACACAAGTAGGTGCCAGTAGGAGGGTTCAGAACATGTTGTGCAGACTATTTGTAGAGACATGTTTCTGGTGCTTTGAGTCCATAAATAATGTTTACGAAAAGGTATTAGGTACCTTCCCCAAGGGCTGCTAGAAAAAAGTAATAAACAGACCAGAAGGAGCTTAGGCACATTCCAGTTTGGGGAGGAGAGAGACTGCAAAGACAACTCCAGCAGACTTACGGTACCTTCATGAAACATTTGCCTTTTCTACCCAGAGGGCAGGGGTGAGGGAAATACGATTCCTTGCTCTGACAACAGTGGAGATCGAATGCTGTATCTGGATGGACTGCACTCGCTTCTCTTGCAGCCACTCCTGCAAAGGTGTCCTAAGCCAGACTGACAGCAGCCAGAGGGGGTTCTGGCAGCTGCTCACATCCCAGGGAAATGGCAGGTATATGAACCAATCTCATCAAACTTAGGAAAAAGCAGGGAATGAGGAAAATACTTGGATTTGCACAAACAAATCCTGCCTTGCTCCATTCTTATTTACAAGGTTGATCCAGGACAAAACATCACCTCTTCAACCCAAACAAAGCAGCACCATGCAGAGAGCACTGCAAGTCTGCTGATGTCCTTGCTGTGATCTTGCTGGAGCTTCCAAAGTGCACTCACAGTTTAAAGAAATGGATCACAATGATAAAAGAGAATTATCTTTGCTTTACCCTCATATGCTTAGTAAACTCCCATGAAAACTTAACAGATTCCCCCTGCTGCTTCCCCAAATGTCTGTGCCTCAGGCCCAAACTCAGTTATTCCTTTAATCCTGTGCAGGAGATCCAAGATCAAAGTTGGTGGGACTTTGTTTCATTGCAGCTATTCCCAGCACCATCCCTGGAATCCAGACAGCTGCTGGTTTTCATTCCTCAGCTATGGGCTAGCCAGATCTGACACTTCAGTGTTAACCCTTGCTTTTGGCATGAATTATGAGCTGGAGTCTTGTCTCCTGGAAACTCCCCTGCTCTGCAGCAGACGACTCACCTTCACTGTGGCACTCCATGGGAATGAATTACTTACTGGTGTTTGCTTCATGGGTACCAAAATTCCAGGGGTAAAGGAAGGGATCCCTGTGGAATCTAGGATCTTCTGAGATGGAACATGATCTCCAACTATCCATTACACTATCCCTGGGAGAGGGGGAAAAGAATTGAAAACATGAAACATTTACTGGAAAAAACAAGACCAGCCCTGTATTTAATCAAAACATTTTGTTTTGTTCCACTTAGAATTATTTCCATCCAGTGAAAAAATACTTTAACAAAGAAAATGACAGTTCCCTTCCATGGGCAAACAAAATAAGACGTCATGTCAGTTCCTGTACAATGCTACAGTGAAGGTGACAATTTTTAATGCTGTGTTGAAATTGTCTTTACTTGTATTGCAATAATACTGAACACATTGATTTAGGTTTAATGATCTAATTTCAGTGTTTGTTTGGGTAGTGGTAAGAGAACCAAAGATTTGTGGAGAAAAAAGCTGAAGTGACACTTTATTTCCCCTGAAACTCATGAGAATGTGAATATGAACACTGATTACACCCACATAATTGACTAGGGCAGAGGTTCTAAAAAGATGAACACTAGCCTGAGAGCCCAGAGAATTATTGCCATTGCCAGCTTTGCTGGTACCTTGTTTTTTGGTGGGTTTTTTTTGGTTGGTTGGTTGGGTTGGGTTTTTTGTTTGTTTGGTTGGTTGGTCTTTTTAATTGGAAACCCTAGTTTTCACATGGTGGAAAGAGGTAAAAAGGAAAAAAACCTACCCATTCCTGTACAAGACTCACTCTTACACTCAAATGACTGTCTCAAAATCAAGGCAATAAATTGCAGGTACCTTGATTGTAGTTTATTGAGATCTCTTGCCAGGCAAAGGCTCTCTGTATGTTTGCTTTAATTATCATGTTCCTAAAAAATGTAACAGTTTATGCAGGTTTACTGCAATGCCTGACTGTCCTCCCTTCTCTGTGCCTCACAGGTACCTGAACTTTGTATTCCCCAGAGAAAATTGGAAATAACCTTGGAGACTTCTCCTTCAAAATACATTGAGATCTACTGGTGAAACAGCAGTAGAAAAATATTGTCACTTCCATATGCTAGGATGTTTTTTCCCAGAGCTCTCAGACATTCAGCATCACAGTTGCATTATCCTGCCTAGAACAAGCCAGCCATTTTCTCTTCAATACCCACTGACTTCAGTGCCCAAGTGAAAAGGGGGCTGCACATTGTGGACATCACTACTTGCTTTTTAATGATTTTTTGCCCAAGAACATTATGCTGGTTTCTGCAGTGTCTTGGTGTAAGTCCTGCTTCCTGGCACAATCTCTGCACCTCACCCATCCAACTCAACAGGTATATTTTCATACCCTCTAGCAGCAGATACTTTGTGGAGGAGTTAGTGTCTGCCAAGTGTGGTTTAATACTAATTAATGCAGGCTCCTTGCCATTTTCTCCTCTATCTCAAAACTGACAGCACATCAATTGCATTTATTTTTCAGCAGCACATCATCTGAGTGAATGAAAATATGCCACTGAGATCCATCTGCCTGGCCCTTTACTGCAGCACAAGTTCAGCTGCCTGCTTCTCAGACAGGTGCGACATGTCAGGACACACCTGACATTGACTTAAACCCCTGTTAGTGTGTTTTGCAGCAGAGAACATACTAGTTTGTAAGCAGTGGGAAGTCAGCATCTGTTTCAAGGAAAAGGGTGATTTTGAAAAGGTAGAGGTTGCCCAAGATGTGCCTACTGAACACAGGAAGAGATGTCTGGGAAGCACCACTGTAAGAATCAGGAGGCTGGTCTGCTGGGTGGCCTGTGGGATGGACTGAGAACAGGGATGTAAAGCTCTCCCTTGCAGGAGGCCAGTGTCTTGGTAACAGAGGAAGGAAGACTATCCCTTTCTTTTTGTAAGAAGAAAGCAGGGTGTCCAGGTCTTCACCAAATACCAGGATGAAATCACAAATTTTATCTGAGATTCTTAAACCTGCTGGTACCAAACCCCATTACTCATGGAGAGCTCCACCTCCTCCTCCTCCTCCTCCCTCTGGGTACTACTGACATTGCAAAATCTTTTGCTAACCACAATTCTTTCCACATATTCTCTATGCCAGCAGAGAAGCCTGATCTACTCAGGGAGGTCACCACCATCCTTTTAGAGCTTTCAGCTATAAGTATGATGGCTTGCAAGAAACCAGCAGTTAAAACTGATCAATTAACCAGAAAAGTTTATATCTATGACAAAGAATACCCTAAAAAACCCCACAGTCAGCTACTAACTAGAACTATCTAGCTTGTCTAGCTTTGTCTGTCTTATATCCCTTTCTCTATCCATGGCTTTAAAGATTACCTCTCTTTCTCCTAGAGCTTTCTCAAAGTATTAATGAGTTACACAATCCAAATCTGTATTAAATCTCTGAAAATGTTTAGTTGTTCATATATAGGGCTTGGGTTATGTTCATATATCAAAATTGCCAGGTCATTAGCTCTTGTGTGTTGGGATAGCAAGTGAGTTACAAACTCACATGCATACATGTGCCATGATGGATTTTCTCTAACTGCATTTTTCTGAATTCTGATGATTGTGAGTCATTGCAGGCAGGAATTTATACAGCCAGACAGGTTAAATATAAATATATCAATCTATTGTCCACCAAGAGAGACTAGCACATGAAGAGAAAGGCCAGGGGTGTTCAGAGTTAAGGAATATTTCAACTGCAAGTGGACAAACACGTAATGCTACCTGCAAGTCTTGCTGATAAGAATGTGCAGACACTTGGGTTAGTGCTGGAGCCAGGAACATTACACCAGATCTGATGCAGAGTGAGGGTGCACTGCTGTGGCTGCTCTGCCCTCAGCACGCAGGAACACCCTGGCCACCCAGCACAGCTCAGCAGCTTCCCAGCATAACCACCTGTGATCCCCTGAGCTGTTTTCTGTGCTGTGGAATTATGCTGTTCCACCTTCTCAAAAAGCAAGAGTTCTCCATTTGAAAAAACCCTCTACAGTATGATCCTGCAGATCTGTTCTGTCTTCACAGGAATATCCACAGCAGCTTAGGGATTTCCACCGACTTTCATCTTTGCTTGGGCCAAGTCACCTACAAATACAAGGCCAATGACAAAAAAGGCTTGCTATTTCTGAGGTTCCTGGTGGCCAGGATGAGTGACTGCTGGCAGCACACTGTCCCCTGTTCCTGCCATCAGGGATAGGTGAAAGGACACTAATCAGGGTATCTGCTTCACCTATAAGAGTAACGGGGACATCCCTTGGAATAGCAGTTCCCTGTTGTTTCAGCTGAAAATCCCAAACCTGCCTTCAGCATGGGGAAACAGGGAGACAGGGGAAAGGGGCACTCCTGGCTTGCCCACACCCCCTCCTTTTCCCTGCTCATTCCCTTACTGAATCCTCCCCCAGCCTTATCACATTCCCTCCATTCCTCTCATCGCCCTCTGAGCTTGCCTCTGAAACGCTGAGCCTGTGCTGCTGCCATCCACTGGCTCAGACCTGTGCCATGGGGTTCCTGGCCACTGCACTGAGAGGGGTGGGGGAACCCTCACCTCCCACTCATTGTCTTCTGCCACAGCTCTGAAAAATATGTATTCACTCCCTATCCACCTCTGCTCTGTGCAGCACCACACAAACCCCCCTTCTTCTTGATGCTATCTATATACAATAACTCAGTTTCCATAAAATCTCCTCCACTTATTCCTCACTGAAGCACTCTTATCTTATCTTGCAAACCTGACTTGACATCAGGCAGTTTGGTGTTTATATGAAAAAAGGGTTTGGCTTTTAAAACAGTTCAGCAGCCACAAACAGAACTAGGTCTTCAGAATAGCTTAGCCTGCATTTTTGGGCACTAAAATGAGAAGCCACCTCTTCCAAGAGAGCACTTTGTAATGGTATGCTTTGAAAATATTACTTTAAACATCCCCAAAACAGTTAGATGTGGAGCCTTTCCTGAAAAGTCAGACTCTAGCTTGGTGTCTCTCCCTGGCAGCCAAGCTCACCTGAAATCTGCTCTGCAGCCTTTTGCAGCTCTTACAAGCCCTTCCCTGGTTTCCTGCTGCCTCCTCAGCCTGTACAAGGCAGGTTATCAGGGCAAGGGTAAGTCTGGGCCCTGATAATTTTGACAGACTGGAACCTGACTGATTCAGTTTGCAAACTTGGGACGATACTTTGTTGTGTCTTTGCCTGTTGCTTTACATTGAAACTATCTTGGGAGCAAGCAAATTGTACTACCAGACTTTAATTCATCAAGTTTCAAAGTTGGGTCATCTAGAGGTCAGGTTTGTTTTTTTTTTGTTGGTGGTGGTGGTGGTTTTGTTTTGTTTTGTTTTTTTTAAGAGCAGTACCAAGAACTCTGGGAAAGGTACCAGCAAAAGCTCTCTTTATACAAAACCACCACAAAAAATACATATGCCCATTATTTTTCCTTGGCATGGAAACTTGTGTGTCAGTTCAGCTGTATTGGCTTTCAAAAAGAATAGCTGTGCAGTGACTGTTCTGGTGCACAGCAGTTTGGTGACATCTGTCCTCCATCCCATGAGTCGTGGAGCACCGCAAAGTCATGAAATGATCTGTCACAAACCTCCTGTTATTTCAGGATACGGAAATATCTCCCAAGCGCTGTATATAGACTATGGATTCATCATGAGCCAACCTGGAAATTTCAGTCTGAGCAGCAGTCTTAAATTAGTAAGTGCAGGGAAGTCTGCAGCAAAACAGCAGACTGTCTCCAGTCATCCCACACTAAACAAGCATACAAACAGAAGTAGAATTTTATAGATAAAAGCACAAATAGCACTGCTAAGATAAAAATCACAAAGGTCCCAACTGCTGAAAGTCCTTGGTAGTATTTAGTTTTTTACAGTGGGCTTAGATCAAATCTGAACAGAGGGAATATGAATATGTCACTGGCATTTCCCATCTAAATCTAGAAGGGCCCTGCTTTGGGGTTCGTTTGGAAGGGAAGAAATGTCTCTTCATGACAAACTTGCTTTAGTTACTCTGGGCAGCCGTGGCCACTTACTGCTCATAGAAACAGTTTAATAGAGACTCACAATTTTAAAGTTCATGCAGCTTTATGAAAGGGAAACAGAATTTTTCCCCCTTTTCTGAGGTAGGAAGATGAAAAGCGAAGAGCACTGAACCAATGTGCTGAGGAGGGAGAGCAGAGCTGGTGCCATATCAGAGCTCCTGTGCCCATTCTGTCACAGGAAGAGGTGCCAGATGCAGGGACACACAGCAGCAGTCACCTGGTGCTGCACACAGTCATACACAGACTGTGGTGTAAGATCAGTTCACAAACAGTGGAGCCACAGATATCCTCCGGGATGTCCAGAGGAAATACACACCCAAGAACTGGATATCAGTGTTGTACACAAATGAAAGAGCATTGATTTGGCTTCAGCAAGAGATTTTTTAAATAACAGGTTTTCAGAAACACATGCTATTTGTAAAATATGTCCTGAGGTCATCCAGACAGGTCCTTGACTACTGAACCTATCTGCTCATCAAGGACAGTTGTTTTCAACATTTTTCAGCCTGGGAAGCCCCTGTATACTTTACCAGTGGAGGTCAGGTCTGATGCAGTGTATTTAAATTTGCTAACAGTCAGCCTGCTTTCCTCAGTTACTCCTCCCCAGTACAGGAGCAGCCAGATCCACGGGAACTGACAACCACTGCTCAAGGCCAAGCTTACAGTATCCTTTTTTAGTGAGATCCCAAACTCTTAGTGCTTCTGTTGAATCCTGGGACAAGTGAGCTCCACCATTTCACTGAAAGGGGGAAATCCAGGCTCACGTACTGCATGTCAACAATCCTCTGTTCCCATTTTTTTTTAGAAGGTCTGCAACAATGTATACCCCCTCCATGCAGGAAACGGTAAATTCTGTAATCAAACTGTGAAAGTGCAATTATGAGTGCAGTTAAGGTGAAATATAGCTCTATTGAAGTTGGTGGGAGTTTTATTATTAACCAAAGTTTCACTCCTGTGTTTCGGGTGGGTAGTTATCCTATTCAAGCAAAGAAACCATTATTTAATCAAAATGACATTTATAATGCAGTATTACTACCATATTCAAACATTCAGGACATGTTTACTTTAATCAGTTCTAATTAAATTGTTATACAGGAAAAAGATTTAGTTCTACTGGTGAGTGCACATACATTCAGGGGAAAAGCAATGCAAATTGTCCAGGAGCTCATTAAGTGCTATTTGTACTTCTTAAACTCTGGTGATATTTTAGCAAGTCACATCTAACTCTTCTATTGTACTCCACTGAAACAGATTGCCTTAAAATGAGAGAGAGCATTTCCAAACTAAAGCAACTGCAGCATTTACAATGGTGCAGCATTTGCTACAAGGTAAATGAAGCAGTGATTGTCAAACCCACAGCCCCGTTAATTGCAAGGTTTAAGGAGCAGTTTCACAGCTGCTGGGATTCCCCGGGCATTAACAGCAAAGAAGCAAAGAGGCTGAGGGATGCTCTGGATACCCTCACTCCCCGTCTCTGGACCAGGATACAGTATTGGCACATGCCTGGCAGACCCTGCCCAGCCTGGTTTCTTCCCAGCAGCAGATCAGTCGAGGGTGGAGGGTACCCATTTTTCTGCATTGGGTGGAGACACGATGGCGATAGAAAAACAGGTCAGGTCCAGGCCTGGCTGGAGCTTTGCAGGCCTCCTAACACCTCAGAGAGTGAAAAGGGGGACCTGGGTCAACAACAGCACTCTTCTGAGTTCCTCCTCATCACCTTTTCACACAGTTTCATGGTGGAAAACTCCTTGACCCTTCCCATGTCTTCTATCTTTTCTGTCGTGGTCCCTTGGATTACCATCTAGTTTTACAAGTCTCCTCATGACAAAGCAGAACATGAAAGTATCCTGCCCTTCCAGAGTGACCTGATCATGACTTGTCCTTTGTCAAGGCCACAGAAGCAACCCCCTGGCATCCCCAGGACACCAAGGTCCCGGCAGAAGAGTAAGGCATTTCCCCCTCACACCCAGTTCAGCTTCCTTCCTTCTTTCCTTCCTTGGGGGTTGCCACTGGTCCTCAAGCACCTCTACTACTTTTCCTGCTACTCACCAGCATCACTCCTCTCTCTTCCTCCACTCACTTGACTGCCTCACCAGTGTATGGCCCCAAGGTGCTCACCACTGTGCTGCTGCCCTGCCCATCCCGTCCCATCCCGTCTCATCCCATCCCAAAGCAGGCACCGTCCTTTCTTGGCTGAGACCTGGTGCATACTGTCTCAGACATCTGACCTAAAACCACTGGTGAAGAGGGGTGCAGGTGTTGTGGGGTGAGGAACTGCTGATGGGGATCCCCTCTGTGCCTGCATTGCCACCATCCAGCCTGAAGTATCACAGAAGAAAACAGAGGGTTTGGGTTGTGCCATAACCCAGAAAGCAGCCAGCACAGCACAGCACAGCACAGTGCAGCTCAGCCTGCCTCCAGAAGGTGTTGGTGAGGCATGCCAGCTTGTCCCTTGGCTGAGAAAGGTGTGGACCCTGAGGGCAGGTAGTCCACAGGAAAGAGAGGGGAACTGTCCTGGCTCTGGAGGCCTAGAGAGCAGTGACTGAGTTTAAACACTTGCTTTAACAGCTTTTGAAGTCAGCCCTTCAGCCCAACTCAGTGAGCACAAAGGTGCTTCCATTGTGCACCAGAGGAAGTAATGTGCCTGGCAAGCCACTGGCCCTGACTTCTTAGGGCAGAGTTCTGGGCAGCTGCTTCCCATGTGGTTCACCAGGGTTCCTTTCACAGCAGGGTGGAGTGGAGACCACATACCTGCTCCAGGATCCAAACACACCAGGCATTTGAGCCTCCTCTGCTCTGAAAAGGCTGGTGGACACACAAACAAGCAGAACTGGTGCTGAGCTAGGTGGCAGCTTTTTCTCCCTGTCTGTGTTTGGGGAATTGCCCGGGGCGGCAGCATCCTTAAGAGAGGCAGAGAAGATGCAGAGGGGTTTTGCTTGTATAGACAGTGTTTGCTCATTTTGAGTATTAAGTGTTAATAAGTGTTAATTGAGTTTATCAGGTGCCCTGAAAGAAGAGCAAAAACTGAAATGTATTTAGACTATGACAAGTGTCTGGAACAAGACACAAGATTTGCAAGAGTTAACTCATTACCTCTAAGAGTCAAGAGCTGCTCACTACCCCAAGAAGCTATTTTTGCACCATAAGTGCACTGCAGTGAAACAACTTCCTCTTACATGACCCCAAACCTTCACCTGGACAAGCTGTATGCATGCAGGCCACTGCCAAGTTAGCAAGAGAACCATTCCACAGGAAGCTGGAGTCTTCTGGAAACTTCCGCTCACAGGAATGTGAATATCATGCAATTCATCTTTGAACCCACACCTCTTTTTTTTCCCCTGACCTGTCCCTCCTGTGAGGGGCTGCTCCTGAGGCAGCAGGGGCTGCCCTAGCCATGCCCACTGGCACCCTGCCTGGCTCTGGGCTCTGCAAGGCACCAGCCCCACGATACCCAGGCTGGCACTGACACCCTGGTGCAGGAGGTGCTGCCAGTCCTCGCTCAAACAACATTAATACTGCACTGCTGGCAGGGTGCATTGGGCAAAGGTAGTAAAACCCAAAAAAGAAAAAAAAAACATACAGGCACAGGTCCAAGCCAATCCTGATGGATGCTGCATAGAACATATCCTCCCTGTCCTTTCTCTGCTGCTGGGGAGTATCCCCATAACATGATGGTAAATCCACCCCTTTTCCCACACTGTCACACAGATATCCAATGTCCCTCTGCCTGCTACATCCCAGAACCTTGCTTGTACCAGAGTGCAAGAAAACATATTTAAGTCAAGAAGGTGATTGCATTGCACAGAGTCCTTTTGTGCCACACTGCAGGTGTACAAAACAAACCAGGAGGTAATCAAGCAACCTGTCCAGATCCAGCCTTTAACTAAGGGGTCAGGGAATGGGATGGAAAACAAAGTCTAATATATATGTATGATGAAAAGTTGACAGCTATTTCATTGTGTGCTTCAGTGTGAAAACCACAGTGACAATGATACTGGAATGTGGTTTTCATCACCACAAATACTTCACACAAGGTGGAGAGACCTTTTACATGCATGAGAAATCCTGTGCTTTGTGGCTGCACAACTTAAAGAAGACAGGCCCTGAAACTACTTGCAAAATTCCTGTTCTCCCAGCTGTGGCAGAAGATGAAGTTATTTGCATGTGGGACATGTCTAAAGCCAAACAGCAAAGGAATACCTCTCCCAGTCAGGAGAGCTCAGCCATGCAGAGCTGCACCTGCTCAGGGATCTGTCCTGCTACTGCACAATCTGGCTCCTGGGGAGCTTTTTGAAGCAAGGCTCACATTTGACAGGCATCTCCTTTGCAACTGCAGAGCATTTCAGTGGACACTGCAGCAGTCATTTTTATGGAAGATCTGGGATTGCACAGTAGTAACTGGGGCACGAAGGAACAACACAATGGCCCAAACAACACTACAGTTTTAGGAGTCACCACTAAATGTATCTCTCTTGCTTTCCAGGTGCCTAACTTAGGAACTGTAGTGCAAACAGACCTTGCCCAACACCCGCCCACCCTCCTCCCTGCGAGCAGCTCCCTGTGAGCTCATGCCTGACTTCTCTGCTGTAGGGAAGTACTCTCTCTTCTGAAGATGCTTCCCCCAAGCTCCAAGTTGACAGAGGTTACAAGAAACATAGGATGCAGCTGTACACCCAAGGGATCCAGAGACACAACAGGTTTCCACACTTGGGGACTTCTTTGGGTGGAGAGTTTTCTCATGACTGAGGAAATTGATGCATCCATCAAAAACTAAGCTGATGCTGACTAAGAGGTTTTTTCTCTTCCTGTTACATGCTCTGCAGCTCAAGAGGGAATTTCCTGCCCAGTTAAGATTTGGAGAACACATGCCACACTCTCAGCACACGGGTGAATGGGAAGGAGACCCAGCATAAGGACTGGCAGCTGCAGGGAAAGGACAGATGTATTGTGGGCTAAAAGCCACAGTGCACCTGGTGATGTGGCCCCAGTCCCCAGGCCAGGCTGTCCCAAGTCCATTTCCCTGCCTGACTGGTTCTTCCCCATCCTTGTGCACTTCTCCAGGACAGCAATGCTCAGCACCAGCACCCCACACTCCCCTCACTAACAAGCTCAACTTTAAGGAAAAGGAATCAATCTTCCTCAAAACTCCCAATTAAATGGTGAGATCTGACAACAGTCTCACTGCCAGACAAGAGACAAAGCTGCAAGATAGAGACATTTTTTCTTTCTTGTTGTACTACTGCAGCAACTGGGTTCAATATACACAGGGAATATGATCTTTCCCATGTCAAGGGTATTCACAAAGTTTAGACAAAAGCACATTAATAATCCACTTTTTTTCAAGCTTGGAGACCAAAACCAAGCATCATTTTTGTTTCTTGCCTGTGGGCTGTTTTTGATGAGGGTGGGAATTGGTGGTGTCCACCCTTTGGAAGGTTTCACTGTTGTTCATAGTACAAGCACAAAGTGGTAAAATCTCCCTTTGGGAAGATGCATTTACACTGAATAAAAATCCTAAGCAAGCTAATGCATTTTCCTGATTCACTGCTAAGCTATTCAAGTGTAAAACATTGTGATGCTAATATAGCAAATAAACCTGAGTTGAAAAAATACGTAAAACACAGTTATGCTACTAAAGCTTTCCAAGTGTAGACAAAAATAATCACGAGCAACAACTAACAACAGCTTTGTGGAGCCCTCTAGACTCTGAACATTGTCATATATTGCATTAACACGGGGCATTTCCAATTTAATTATCAGTTTCATACACACAAACACACCCTCTTGTGAGAGTATCTAGTGAATTGAAATCTTGTGCTCATTGCCAGCCATTTTCATTCCATGTTTGCCCTAGCCCAGGGCTAGAGTACTTGTCTTGTGCACATTCCAGGGGATGTTTTATTCTTGTTCAAAAGCTTACTGTCAGTAGGTTGTTTTATTTATTATATTTGGTAACAGTCATTTCTGTTGGCCTCCAGCATTTGTTGAACGTGAGAGGATAAACCAAGCTTAGAAACAGCCAGCTTGAGACTCCTTGGGAACTTAGATTTCTGACAGCATCAAACACTTTGCTTACTACAAATTAGATACTTTTCAGAACACTTTGAGCTGCAGCTACTTACAAACATCAGCATTGTAGCTATTTTCCTTCTCTAGTTATTAAAAAAGAGTCTCCAGGTAGTATAGGAGTGTGCTCAGCAGTGTACAAATCAATGGAGCTCAATGGCAGAAAGAGAGTGCAATGTTGTATGGGCAGCAGAGCTGAAGGTGAGAGGCTAATTCCTTGTCCCCAGAATTCCTTTGGCTGTGCTATTGAATTCATGCTAAGGCATCTGTAACTACTCCTCTGCTGCTCTAATAATTTAAGTCTGCCCACTGCAGCTGGGAGCTGAGAGGGGAGCCCGAGCTGGTTGCATGGGCAGAGCAGGGCAGCACAAGTCACACACAAGCACACAGCACTAACCACAGCACTGTCTCAGGGCAGGAAACAGGGACCTCCTTCCCCAAGGGAACCTACAGCTTTCCTTTCCACCAGCCCAAAGAGTGTGGAAAACCTGGCTCTGTCCACACAACAAACCACACTCTTTGGTTTCCCAGAAAAACAGGAATAGGCACTGGGTGCACCGTGAGTGCCTGGAGTGTTTCAAGAAAATCAGATGCAGCCCACAAAAACTCTACCTCATTGCAGTGGGGAAGCAAGGGAGGAGCAGTAAAATCCTCCCAGCCTGGGGAGAAAAGATGCCTTTTGTTGATGAAACAAACTGGGGAGCAATTAATAATTAAATACAAGAGCAATGTGGTGGGAAAAGCAGACAATTACCTTTAAATTGTGGCTAGTGCCAATCAGCAAACTCCAGTGACTGCTGCCACAAAAAGTGAATTCTCCTTAGCTGATATTTGGCCTGAAGTGTGTGTTGCAGATGCACAGGAGGGCTGGCACCTGCAGAGTACTGGGGCAATTGGACTGATCTCCCCTGACAGCTCTCCTCTCACTCACTTTCTCATGGCATTTGTAGCACCACTGGCTCTGTGATCTCCTTGGGGCCACTGATCCTATGGACAGCTGAAGTCCATAGAATTAGTCCGGTTTAACCGGTGGAGCAGCACATTTTCTCCTGAGAATGCTCATGTCAGCAGAAGTCTGGATGGGGGAGCACTGTTGGGACTGGTGCTCTCTTAGCAAGCAGAGCCCCTGTATACGTTATGGGGCTGCTTGTTGTAGGGAGCTTGTACTCCTTAAACCTAGCCTAGAGGAGTAATGTCCCACACGTTTCCCAAGACAACACTCCAGTGGGCTCAACCATGCCCAGGGCATCCCAGAACTCTTCATGCCTGGCTTGCATGTTTGGAGTTCACTCCAGTAGGGTGATACTGCAAATCTGCCCATGGGAGCGTGCACCCAGGACAGTCCTGACACCTCCTTCTCACCCTTCTTACCCATAGCCTGCAGTGCCAGTGACAACCAAGGCAGTTTTGTGTTACGAACACATAACATGCAATTTAAACGGAGAACAAGAAAAAAAAAATGGGGGGAAAAAAAAACCAAAAAAACCAAAAAACAAAACCCCAACAAAACCCAACAAACTCACTCTACTCTCTTACTCTCTCTCCTCCCCACCCTAAACATTCCAGCCTTCCTTGCCACTAGAGAGGGGAGTTGTTTATTGATATTATGCAAGTACTGAAATATTTTCCTTTTTCTTCTCTCCTGTCCTTTTTTTCCTCTCTCCCCTCTCTTCTCCGGGGGTTGCAAAGGTAGTTCAAGCCCCTCCAGTCATCTCGGCTTATCAGCCGCGGGAGATACATTCCTCTGGGCTNCTGGGAGCGCCCTGGAGGAGAGGTGAGTCGGCCGCGCCCCCGGGGCCAGCCGGCGGCTGCCAACGCCTCCCCAAACCCGCACCCCCGCCACCCCCTTCCTTCCCCTCGGTGGCCGCGCGGATGATACTTAGGACAAGCCCATCCCGGCCCGCCCTGCTGCCGGGCCCCGCCGGACGGGCCCCGCGCCGCAGCCGCCCCGGCCCCATGCTGCGCTCCCTGCTCTGCGGCTGCCTGTGTCCGCTCGCAGGTAAGGCTGCCCCCAGCGCGTCCCTCTCCTTCAGCCCCCGGCCCGGCAGCGCCTGCCCCGCGGCCGGCGGGGACAAAGATCGCCCTTCAGGAGTTTCATTTCCTCTTAAAATGGGCTTATTTCGCCTTGGTAAGCGTGGCAAAGCTTGGGAGAGAGGAGCCGGGGAGGCGGGAGCACTGCGGCTCCGAGCGGTCCGTGCTGCCCAGGGAGCGGCACCCACCGGAGCGGGTCCGGCACCACCGTGAGGCGGGTCGGGGCTGCCCTCCGCCCGTCACGGCGCCGGCGACGGACACCGGCTCGCTTTCGAGGCTCGGGTATCCCCATCCAGCAGGGATTGTCGCGGGTTCGAAGTATTTTACTTGCTCCCTCCTGTGCAGATGAGGTGACTCTGGCAGGAAAGGCAGCTGATCACCTGTAACTTTTTAAGCCTGTTGTGCAAACAAATTATGTGGTCCCAGTATGCCTTTTTCAGGAAAAATGGGGCCACTGTATTTTATTCCTTAGCTAGAGCTGCAGGCTTTGAGATCGCAAGCCCCATGTAGCAGAATTCTCTTCGCATCCCTGTTTACAGCCTCAGCTTGGCTTGTGGCAGTTGTAAACGAGATCGGCAGGTTCTGTCTCTTTGGCATCACTGCACTGGGCTGGTTTGCTTGGCATGGAGGTGGCTACAAGACAGCGTTTATCAAAGAGTGTAAATGTAGTGTGCAGTGCGACAGCAGGACGGTAAAAATGTTGCAAACCCCTATGTTTGGGGTGGTTATACCTCCTGGGGTCCTGACTTTCCATCCCTACGCCAAACTCCAGCCTCCCTGGATTGATGCAGCAATTGTTCCCATGGGGTCATCAGAGCATCCACTTAGGTACTCTCTCTCTGCTTGGGTTGTGCTTCCCAGCTATCGTGGTCTGGGGCAGCTGCTTAGAGCTCAGTGAGCTGGAGCCTCTCTGAGGTGCCCCAGCAGGAAACTGTTGGCAGCAAGGCTGCTGAAGCTCCTTGTTCTGCCCGGGTTCAGTCTGGAAACTGCTATCCAGTGACACGAAGTGGTCTAGAAAATGCTTCTGTGAGAACGTGCCAGCATCCCCCTGTAAGATGTGGGGGGTGTTTGAGGAGTGTTTTACAGTGTGGTGGAAACCGCTCTTTTTTGCCCTGGATGTAATTTGACCATGAACTTGTTTCCTCCAAAATACATACTGCAAACCTGATGGCAGGGTTAGGAGTCGAAACGAAGCTTGCTCTTCCACATGGAAATGTCCCTCACCACCCAAACATAGCAGTATTGTTAATGGGGTAGGTGAGAGCTTTGGTAGGGGAACAGAGTTATCATACAGAGCACTGAGGGATCAAAAAGAGGTTCAGCTAGAATTTCTCCAAATAAGAAACACCTCAGAAAGAACATTCTTGGCTCTTTCTTGAAATCTTTGTGGCAGGGACTTAAAAGTTGCACCTCCAACAACAACTTAAGATAGAAAAACAAAACCAAAAAAAAAAAGTTTTGTGCAAGTGCCAGCTCAGTAACAGGAATTTAGGTTGGATGTTGTCTCCCTCCTCCCTCAGAGGGCTGTTGAAACAGAAATATCAGGGTACAAGGACCTCCTGTACCTGCAAGTTCACTTTACAGTTACAGAATCCCTCTGCATCACCACCACCTCCTCATCATTTCACCAAGGGCCCTGCGTGGCCCCAGCAACTGCAACAAACTCAAAACGCATCACTACTCTCACTGCAACTATAAAAGATTTCAGATAGGCAAGAGCATGGTTACACCTGTCCAGTGTTTGAGCAGAAGCAGCTCTCCAGAATTTTGCCAGGGACAGGCAATGACTGCTCATGAAGAATGGGTTAACAGTGACCTTTCTAATACAATTCTCGAGTTCCTTTGGCTCAGTTGAAGCACTGGTGTCTAAACGGCCTTGGTCTTTGGGGCTATTGAACAGTTGTTTATCCAAGCTTATTATAGGCAATAAAACCTGAATTACTACATACCTGTCATCCCTGGGGGGCACGTTCCATCCTTGCAAAGGGCCTCCTGTCTCCTAGTTAATTTCTGGCTGAATAATCCTCTGTGATATGAGGCTGCCTGCGGATCAGATGTACAAGGAAAAGATCTAAATTAGACAGGTTTTGCCAATGTGTGGTATATTTGTTTCTATTGTTTTAATTTTCTGCTCAGACATATCACTGAGTTGTGTGCTAAATAATCTTTTGCTGTTATACAGGGCTGCTCATGAAAGCACTGTTTCCTTTATTTAAGGTTTTGAACCTCTCTCCGGGAGGAACACATGGGAACTTCCAAGGAGAAGGATTTGCAGGTCTTTAGTGGCAGCTGTCATCTCCCTGACAAAAATCTCACAAATAAGCCCCATAGGTGATAAGAGCTGAACCTCTTCCTTCCCCCAGCCCCTGGGACTGCTTACATTGCAGAGTAGGGAAGACTTGGGCACTGATCCTTGTGCCCCAAAATTATCCTTGGCCAGGTTTTCCCACTGGGTCAGAGATACAAAGAACCAAGTTAGAGCATAAATGCAGAGATGAGTGGGAACAGCGCTTTAGCTGGTGCTGTGCACAGGGTCAGGTGTTGGTCTGACAACTGGTGACCACCAGCTACACAAGTAACTGATAAACCAGGTGGTCTGAGGGGACCTGCTGTGCCCCAGGACTTTCTGCCAGAGGTCACTAATCTATCAGACCTGTCCTTTGGTTTCAAAAACTTCACAGGTCACTTGGAATGAATAGGAGCAAGCTGTAAAAGTGTCAAGTGGCCTCTCTACTTGGAAATCCATTTCCTCTTTAGTTCACCTAACTATATCAGTCAGTAAACAGTCAATCAATCTCCCTCTCATTCCTCCTCAAATGCTTGAAAAGAGCTATAATTATCTCCTCTTTTCTAAAACATAGGTACTAAAGCAATGAATGTCTCCTCAGTCAGAGTCCTTGAACCCTGTTATCTTTCTTTCACATCTACTTTATATGGATTTATCATTACCAGCTGCAGCTTTGGGGACCTATAACGTTTCTGGTCACATTATATTACCAAACTACGATCCTAAGGAACTTCACAAGCTTAACTAACATTGAGACTAGAGACCACCTTAGCGCCAAAGGATCTTAGTACTTTGTGCTTTTTGTTCAAGGATTGTCTGAAGTCTCAGCTTTGTCATAGCTAGTCCTTTGCATTCAACATTTTGAGCAAATTCAATTATATATGTACAGTCATGAAATCCATGTGCATTTCACTCCTCCAGTTGGATAAATTGAAGTTTAGAGAATCGGGTCTATCATGCAAATACTGTTACGACATGGGAGCGTGTTCCTCTGCAAATGTGAATTTTTCAGCCACAACTCCAGTAAAAAAAACCAAAACAACAAGCAAACCAGGCAAAACAAAACAACAAAGCCCTCGACCTTTCCTATGACAGTGATTTTCAAGCCTTTGCAAGTTTCTGCTGTTGTAGGTAGAAGTTGTAACTGGTGCACTGAAGACACCAGACCCTGCAATAAGCTTTCTGTATAAATTTTTCAGCTCATGATCATCCTAATCAATGCTTGAAAAGCATTGGAAAGGCAGATAGTTTGCAGACTTTTGGTGACAAGCAGCACCTCTGCCATTGCCAGGACGGGGATCAACAGTCCAGGAAAGCACCAGGCAGTCGGGAGATCCCCACTCCGTGGAAATCCATGGCAAAGCTGCGTGGAGATAGACTTTTTTCAGTGTCAGTTGGTAGTGGTTACATTTTTGGGGTGGGGACTCTGTTGGGTTTGTTTAGGGCTTTTGGAAGTGGAAGGTTGAGTTCTTGTGAGCCGTGTCCGTGCAGGGGACGACAGCTCTCTGCCAGCCCCCGCGGAGGGGACACGGCTCCCGCAGGTCCTGCGTGGGGGCTGCCAGCACGGCCCAGCCCCACCCCTCAGCACACACGGGGAAAAGTCATCAGCAAAAAATGCCTATTGTTTCAGAGAGGAAGTGACCCCTTCTCTCTTAAATGCTGGGAAATTGAGACCTCATCATCGGTGAGAAAAAAACCCACCTCTTCGAAATGAAAGGGAAATACCACCTGAGCCGTCCTGCCAGCAGTGCTAGAGAATGTGGCACAGTGACAGAGCTAAGGGAGTCTTTTTGTAAGGGAAGGAAGGAAAATGAGGGAATGCAAGGACTGAATGGGAGAGGCAGCCTTTCATTTCTAGGTCATAAGTTTCAGTGCCCTAGTCACTGCTACCTAATGATTCTTCAAAAGGCAACAATCATCTCTTAGTCTGTTACTCGGAGGCCACAGCCCCATCACACAACCAGTCCTGCATGGCACACTTTAATCCTTGGTGCAGCTGGAGCCAGAGAAGTGTGTCCTCTATAGGATGCTTAAAAACCTTTTCTGGCACTTTGCATGCGCAGTTTACTCCTGTATCAGGGCCAAGCAGATTGGTAGGAGTGCTGTGGTGTGACTTTGGTCTTCCTTTGCACCTCTGCAAAGTCCCTGCTACTTCAGCAACCCAAGTCATTTGTGACACCCTTTATTTTTGGTGGCAGTAAAGTCAGAAAATCCTGGCCTTACGAACTGCAGCGTGTAGGATGTTGCACGTCTTGCAGCACAGAGTACCAGGGAGGGGAAGAGATCCTCTGAGTATCTCTGGGCTCTTCATCCTGCACAAGCCTGCCAGCACCACCCACTGTGGGTGGGTTCGCTGTTCACATGGGCCTTGCAGCAGCGCTGGGGACAAGCAGAAGGCTGCCATGGCCTAGCTCTGCTATCTTTTGTAAGACAGGGGCAGATGGAGACAAGCAAGGCTTTGGCTCCACTTGTGCTATGTTTAACAGAGATTCTCCCCATGCCAAGGAGCCTACAAATCAGGATGAACATTTTGAGAAGATAGGTGGGCAGAGACTGGAAGGGAGGAGAGCAGCAAAGGGCAGTGCTGGTATGGGATGGCTCTCTACTGTCAGTAGCAGCACTCATTCCACTGCCAGCCTGGCCTCTTCCTGTCCACCAGTGCTTCCATTAGTTGCATACAGCAGAAGACCATGTGCTGTGATACTAAAATCAGTGCATCAGAGGCCACAGACCCTCTCAGGGATGTGGCAGAGCTTAACAGGTCTTGCACTGAAAGAATTGCCAGTGAAACACAGCTTTGAGCCACAGGTGTAGATGCAAAAAAGAAAAAAAATCAGACATGGGTGTCAGTACTTTAGAGCATGGAGATTTGGATATAGACTTTGCTTGGTCACTAGAAAGGTGGGAGCTTTTGCAGGAATTGGGCTTGAGCAGGATTGGAAATGCATAGGAGTTTTTCCTGGGCAGTTCTTTGAATTCATCTCCTGCATCCAACTTACTTGGGATAAAGAAATTGCTTGAAAGCAATTTTATGTTTAAGTATCTGCCCTCCCCTCCTTCTCCTGGACAGAGATCTCTGTACTAATACACCAGGCTGAGTCCTGGCAGCTGCTAGTTATTGTGCAACTGGAAAAATAACTCGGACTTAAAAGTCCCAAGGAAGGGAAGCCTTGGGACAGGAGCTGATAGGAGGGTATTTACCTCTGAAAAATGTGAGTTTCTCTATTAGGCTATGTTAACTGCAACACAGAAATATCCTAGAAAGCAATTCAAATATGATGCAAAGCAAAGTTCTAGAGGCTTAGGTGGGACACATCCATTCCTCTCACTCCTACCGATTACCCTCAGGTATTAGCTGGTGCACTGTCACCACCTCCTCGTGAGTTGGGAAGCAGTCTGATTCTCCAGCTTTACAGGCACAGGAAACCCAGCTTCCCAAGGCTACACATGATCACTTACCATCAGGTAGAGGCATATATTTAAATCCAGGGAACCCTGTTATCTCTAGGGCAATTACAGAGCCATATAACTCTTTGAGAGGGCTACTAGGCAAGTAGCACAAGCTACCCTGAGACAATGTTTGGCCTGGGCACACGTTGAAGATCCTTCAGGCCTGTACAGATTCTGTACACACGAAACTCCACTCCTTCCCTGGCTGCCACACCAGCGTACCAGCCAGCTTCCTAAAAGCTACAGCATTTGCTATCGACCCCAGAGGGGTGTGGAAAACCGGTCCAGGGGAAAAGAAACAAAAAACAACAACAAAATCTTGGCTGAGTTCCCAGGAACAGCAGCGTCAACCCTGGCTGGCCTCCAGCACAAGTAAATACATCTTACCATTGTTAATGCCACCGTTCAGCTCTCTGGAGTTCTTCACACCTCCTTTCAGAAGCCCCTGTGCAGGATTGTTTGCAACCATAGCCCTGCAGCACACTCCCTCCAGTGCCTGGCAGGAGTTATCTCCCTTCTTTGCTTTACTCAAGGCCCCTGCTATTGCTGAACAAAGCACCTACAGGCCAAGCCCTCAGCCAGAATTAGCTGACAAGGTTGTGTTAAGGGCCCTGGAAACGAGTTAATTTATAGCAGCTGAGGGTCTGGGTCACTTTTTTTTTTTTTTGTAATTGCACAGATGAGCTTTAATTGCACCATTCTGGAGTTTGTTAGCAATATGCTTGAAAGAGCTGAGTGCTTTTGTATGCCTCTTTTGAGATCTGTAGCATGAACAGTCTGCTTGCTAGAAGCCCCATGGTTTAGATTCTATAATCCAGTTAACAGAGAGGAAGAGAGACTGCTCTGTCAGTGAGGTGCAGCAAGAATAACTTGAGTTTCAGATCACTGCCTTAATCATCAGAGATCTTTCTGCTGTAGCACAGATGACCTCACTGACCACGGGAAAGTATTACTGAATGAATGAGGATGAGGTGCCTAAGTGTGTTGCAAAATCCTGTGTCCTTTGCACCTGTTCTGATCTTGTGGTAGGGAGATGGTAACATTTTGCATCATCACGGGGCGTTGGAAGAATAAATCAGAAATGCTCAAACACTGTGGTTTGCAGGACCTGACAGTGCTGAGAGCAATGGTTTGCAGCCTAAAACAGATAAACAATTTTTGTGAAACATGTTTCTAGTGACCATAGTAAGGGGAGAGCAAAGAACTGTTGTTCGCTCCAAGGTGGCCGTCCCACAGAGGGCCAAAATTTCATCTTATTTTCTATTTTTTTCTACTCCAGCCAAACCTTCTTGTTCACATTGCAGCTTTTGCAGTCATAAAAGATATGCAGTATAGCATCTGACATCTCCTTCTGTAAGTAGCAAGACCTCATTTTAATATGCTGCTTCCTGATTTTAGACAAGGCAATATTTGTGTAGGCCAGGGTGAAACCAGTTAAGCAAGAAAAAACAGGGGCAGATTGAAAGAAGTGAGAGAATCTCCATTCAAAGGAAAGCATGGCATGATTAATAAGTGAAAGCAATCAGTCTGTGGGAAGGAACTACCATTACATATAATAATTCCTGGTAAGAGTGACACCTGTATGGTTTGTTCTTAAAAGTAATTGCAGGAATGCAGCTGCTCTCCTCCTGACTCTCGGTGGTTTTGATGGCCAGCTGGGCTGGTGATGCCATCAGAAGAGCCTGTAAGCCTTGTATTTTTCATGCAGATACCACATTTTGTCTCTGGCTGCCAAGGTGTTTGCAGCTGAGCAGGTAAATCCTCTTGACTCCAAATCAGAGTGACTCAGTTCCACCTCCTCCTTCCAAGACTTGACACCTGGCTCCCTCTTACAGCTGGTGTTTTGCAGTATGTGAAGCTGCAAACCAGTCACCCTATTCCTTGTCCTCAGTTCAGGGTCCCTCTTGCATATCCCAAAAGTGGAAGAATAACAACAGAGCCCAGCACAGACAGCTCCTGATGAACTTTCCTGGGCAACGTCTTTTTCTTGTCCTCCACCACAGCAACATCCTGGTGTTGTATTGCTGAGGTCTGGCACTGACTGTCCCAAACATGGCTCTTTGCACTGGGAAGATGCCTGTGAGTCCTGTTAAGGGAGGCAGTGCAATTCTGTATATGATAAACAAATCTTATATAAGGGGTATTAGCGCTACATGCCGCAAAAAGCCCGCCAGATTATTTATCACTGACTGCCCTTTACAAAAATCCAGTGTGAAATATTAAATCAGTGGGTGTCTATGAACAGCAAAGGGCATGTTTCAGTGGTATCCCAGGAAATTCTCAAGAGCAAGTGAAGGGAATTCAAATAAAGTAGAAAATGATCCATGTAAGCGTTAGCTTGGCCTTAATGAGTGAAAGTCTCCCTTGTCTGAGTACACTGCAGAAAGCAAGCAGGAGGAGGTAAAGCTGGAAAATGGGTTATTTCTGAAACAGGGAGCTTTCTGGGTTACCTTGAAGGAGAACTGCACAGCAGAGCCCTCCCTGATCCACTGCTGGTGGGATGGATCCCAGGCTTTCCTGCCTACCTAGGAACATTTACATTACTGGGGGTGAGTTTGTGAAGCTGCTGCTGGTTTGATTCAGGAAAAAGGAGAGGGGAATGAAGTAGAAAGTAAGAAATCCAGGAAAGTGTATGTATTGTAGCCCTCTGAGGCACTCTGGGTTGGGCACTCATAAGGGAAAAGATATCAGAGAAACTGAAGTTTTATTCTGCATCAATTCTTGGTTCCAAATCCACAAACATATGTATTTGGAGCTGAGGTTTGCAGTTTGCTAAAAGGTAGATGCAGAACTTTCACACTGACTCTCATACCATTGTGATCCAGAAGTTTGCACTATGAAATATTATATTCAGAAAAAAAGTAAGAAAAATCTGGGGGTAGATCTTTGACTCCTGAAGATCAGCCTTTCATCCAGAGACTGTTCTATCACATTACTGTATAAAATAATTGTGACTTGAAAACAAGTCTTCTTTGTCCATATGCAAAAAGCTCTTGAACAAGGCTACCCCCATCTCTTTTGTCTTTACAAATAAGGTAGGAGTTCACTTAAAGACATTACTTCATAGGTAAAACCATACAGGGAGTGAAAAAGATCTACAGTGCTTCTTACACTTGCTTTTCTTACCAGAACTTGATTTTTGTCACCTGTACGTGAGCAGAGAATACTGCAGAAAATACCAAAGAGTGTGCAAATTTCTTGTTGCAACCCAAAATTCACTTAGGCCTGTGGGAAGACCAGTTTAATTCTACTCTTTTTTCTGCTGGTTCAGGATACATTTAATTGGAGAAAATATTTGAGCCTTCAGTTAATGTCTGTCAGGCTGAAAGAACATGTACATCTCTCCATCTCTATGCAGGTAATGACTAAAAAGTCACCTGCCTACATATGTTTTCTGCTTATCTACCAAATCAGAGTTGTGCTTTTATGAGCCCCCCAGAGGACTCTGAGGCTATGAAACACAAGGCTTTTGTTGCAGAAAAGCCTACAAGAAAGCTTCGTATAGCTCAAGAAAAACAAATTAGGGCTGTCCCCCTCTACTGCCTTGGCATAGACAGTTTTACATTCCACATCCCTCAGGGGATGCACTGGACACTGAGTTTTGTAGCCTCCTGTGACCTTCTACTTGTTTTCTTTTAAGCAGGTAAGAAGAGCCCACCTGCTGAGGACAAAGTCGTGTTAACACACATGAAGATACTGAGCACTGAAGGAATTCAAAACCCAGGGTTAATCCCAGAGGCTCCAGCTGACACAGCCTGCACAGAAGAGTCCCATCTTCCCGGTGCCAGTGTCCCACCAGATTGCCTGGGAAGTCCAGATGCAGCAGCCCCACCAGCAGATCCAGACTATGCGGATGGCCCGGCGAGCACCGACTGCGTAGCCACCCTGCCTGACCTCAGCGCCTTCGAGTCCAGGTGCAGGCTTCACAGATTCTCCAAATTTGAATCTGAGGACTCGGGGGTTGAGTTGCCAAGCGGTGCTAACTCTCCATCAACGCCCACAGGCTCAGAGAAGAGCTTTGTGCTTCACAGCAGAGACTCATTTTGTGACTCAGGTGTGCTTAGCACCTCTTCGTCTCCAGAGATTGACCATCAGTTGATGAGAACGTGTAAAGAACATGCCAGAAAAGCCAGCCTCCGAGATCCAGAGAGCCCAAAGCAAGCTGAGTACTACAGTCAGGAGGCAGATGCTGTGCAGGATCCCACAGCTTCCCTTGAAGACTTCAGTGTCCCTCACGAAAAAAGTCCTGATGAACATTTTGACCAGGGTGACAAGCAGTCTCCAGAAAAGGAACCTACCCCAGAGATGGACCTTTCCAGGGAAAGCACTCTTTCCACCCCAGGTCCCATAGAAGAGCCAAAGACAATTGTTGACAATTTTCCAGAGAATTTTGGCAGCATGCATGACCTTCAGATCCATGAACATCAGCTGAAGAAGTACCCCACAAGTGACAGTCTGGATGAATACATGGATGAATGCTGTAGACTGAGTGAGGTGAGAAACACCCAAACTGAATCTTAAATCTAGGCCTATCCAAACACCCCAGTCAGTGTTCAAGTCCTGTTTATCACAAACTAGACACATCTGAGTGAGTTTAGAATATCTCCCCTGAAACTGTTGTAAGCAGTAAAAAATGATAATTGATTTTTTAAGATTTCTTTTCATACCAGTAAAATTCTGAAGTAATTCATAAATATCAGGTCTGTCTGGGTAAGGATGGCAGATGATTTATTGAGATCTGGTGTTTCAAAAAGCCCTAGATTAGATGATGGACTTGATTCTGGTCTTAAAACAAAGATTATTAAATTAGTCATCGTCCTCTGATACATGGAGTGGGAGTTAGAACATAGGTTTATTTTCAAGACCAGGTTATTCCTGTCTCTGGGAACATCTGGCTTGCTCTTTGGGCACTGAAATTTGTAAAGAACTTGTCTAAGGTTAATTCATTTCTGTGCAGGCCTGTTGTGCCCGGTTGAGTCAACTGTCTCAAATAATGCATGAGCTGGGAGCTAATTCACAAGTTCAGATTTTTGTCTGCTGCAGTCGGAGATGCCATTTTAACTTGCCAGCATAGCTGTGATGGACCAAACTGCAAAGACCTAATTTCAGCAGGTTGCCCCATTCCATACTCCCTCTCTTCCCCCTTGCTGAGTACCCTGTGCCACTGACAGGAGAATAAAAAGCCCTTCTGAGCACCTTCTCCCACAGCAGGTGCAGGTAAGCACTCCCCCCAGTTTTTTGCCTGAAGCCTCATGCTGCTGAGGTGCAGAGCTGATTCTTGACAGAGAAATAGACCAAAGAGCCCCATGAGCAAAGGGAAGGGAGAAAGGCAGACTAGATAAAGAGGCTCACACAAACACTCAAAAGCATCAATTGGTGCCTAGTTGGGATTTTTTGGGGGGCGTTCATTGTGGTAATAATGATAAATTTGAGATGGGTAGGAGGAAGCCAAGTAACAAGTGATGTGTGCTCTGCAAATAATTTAACCATGACCTCACTGCCCTGAACAATCAGGCACTGGACTTCCTCTCCACCGTGCCAAAACCTCTTGAGCAGTGAGGAAGGTCAGAGATGTCCCATCTCTGTTAACATTGCATATGAGGGCAGTACAAGCAACACATGATCCGTCTGAGCAGTGTTTTCCTACCCAGAGCTATCTCACACATGGCAGAAGGCAGATGTCTATTTTGCACAGATCCCAAACAGACCTGTCCACTTGGAAAGGATCAGAGCAGCAGAATCTGACCATGAGGAGACTTTGTAAAAAGTTACCTAAATTCTCTGTTGCACTCTGGAGAGTTTGCAGCCAGATTTGGTCTTGTCTGACAGCTCTGTATGCCTGTGAAATTCCTTTAAATCCTTGGTGAAACGGGAGCCTCAGTTTCCCAAAGCAGAGCATTTAAATAAACAAGAGAATAAATTAGAAAGAAGCTGAAGAGGAAATGAAGCTCTTGGTGGCTTATCTCCCCTCTTTTTAATATCCTCTCTGGCTGAGTGCTAAAGCTCTGTGCCCTAGAGCACTTTTCTGTCTTTGTTTTTTGAGCTGTGTAAATACAGCTGTGACCTAGATGCTGGGGAAGTTTGCCCCTCTTTACAGCACACCTCCAGGCTGCTGTATCTCGAGAGCAGCACTCCTCAAACTGCTGGGATGCCAGGTATCACTGACGTTGACTGGGACAAGAAATGCCCACGGGCTGCTGCACAGCCCTGCAGCAGCTGCTGCTCAGTGTGCCTCAGAGCACCAGGACAGCCTCTGGCAGATGCAGAGCCTTGTGCCCTCACCAAACCTGCACTAGGCTGACCTGTCCTCACTGTCCTACAACAGACACCTGTTCAGAAGTGATGTCCAGATGATCATCTGACCATACAGCTGACAGATGCATCTTGGTTCATCCCGTCTGAGGCTCTGCTCCAGGCTCTCTCTGTGGTTTTCACATTTGCCTTTAACCTGTCCAAGACACAACATGGTACCTAGAAACCAATCTCTGCTATGGCTTGTTGTCTTCTGAGGGACTGAGATACCCCTGGAAATGAATCAGTGTTGTCTGAAAGAAAGCAGGCCAGCACAGCGTATTCCTACCCTGCTTGGCAAGAACATGGCAAACCAAATTGCTCCATCAAATCAATTCCTGCTGCATTAATGTTGATAGAAATGCAAGAGTGCTTACACTGGCTTATAGTTAAATGCTAGGTGAGAAATTTAATTATAGGTGACACCATCTTCCTCAGTTCTGTTGATGGTTTTGGGAACTTTCAAGTAATGGAAGAGCAGCTGAGTTTCCCCGGCCCAGCTGGCTGTGGCAGTGCCAACTGTGCTTACTGGCTCACCACAGCCAAACAAGGATTCAGTCTCTGGATGCAGTTGTGCCTTGATGATCCTGACCATCCCTCACTGCTGAGGCCACTTCCAAGAAAACAGGAAGGAAAATGCTGAAAAAGAGAGACTGGAAATGACCAAATGTTTTGACCATTTGGATTCAGTTGGTGAATGGCTTGGGCTGAAAATATACATCAAATCATTTCAGTCTGGCAATTTTAGACAAAGCTTTCTGATCTTTTGTTTTGAACTGTCATTATTTTGAAATTTGCCTACATTTTGAAAGATGAAAGAAAATGGAAGCTGTCAAACAACAAGAGAAAGAACTTTGAAGCCTAAATAAAAGCGTTTCCTTTTAAGTTTGAAGTTTGAAGATACATAGCTTTTGATGCTTTTGCTTTACAAATACTTCCTCACACTCTATAAAGTTTACATTTAAAATCAGCCCAGCCCATACTTCTAGAAGAAGAAAGAGGGTAGGAACGCTGTCATCATTAAATGAAAAAAATCACTATTCATGGAGTGCTATTTATGCTGGGCCAAAGCAGTCAAAATGTTTCTCTACAGAGTGGTACAGCTCGGAGGAAGGATAGGGCTACCTGTGATGGTCAGCCCCATAGCCTGTGCGTGCCGCTCAGAGGAAACCAGCAGCTATCAGCAAGCACAGCCCCTCCTGAACAGCAGGGTGGAGCCGGCAGAAATACACAGCACGATCCCTCTCTTTCCTGTTATTCACAAGCCTTTCGGTGCTGTCAGCTCCCAGTGACAAATGCTTCCCGCTCAGCCCGTGGCGTCACTGATCGCTTGCTCTGAGCCCGGGCTGGGAGTTTGTAAATTACATTCCCGTCGGGTGGTGCAGCCGTGCTGCCCGTACCGGCCATGCTCACATGGCCCGGGCACGCACTGAGGGATGTATGGCAGGATGGAGCACAGTATAACCCAAAACTACCCACCAGGAAAGGGAAGAGCATTGTGTGAAGCACAGAAACCTGAGGCAATGCAAGATACATCTGTGAGCGTTTGTCCGAACGAAGAAAAGCTTCCCCTGCAAACTGCCTGTCATCTTCAGCTCCTGCTGAAGATCCCTCTTTAGTTACACAGGTGTACAGTCAATGTAGTGCACCTTAACTCCTCAGGGTCAAAAGATTGTAATGTGGCTAACTCAGCATAGCATAGCTGGGAGCCTTTAACTCTGTTTCTTCCTGATGAAGATCTGGCTCAGTCTCATGTGCCTACAAGCAAAATCTAGCACGTATTTATACATTACCTTCTTACTTTCCTAGAGAAGCTTTAACCATTTGATTCATAAATTGTGTCTTTATGATCCTCCACATCTTCACCTTACAGAAAAGTAGGCAAGATACTTTTCCTTCTTCATAGGCTTTATCAACTCAAAAATGGGCACACAGCTTTTGGTCCAACACTATTTGACAATTACTGTGTGAGAGTAGGACAAACTTCAGTCATGAAACTTCAACTGAGAGGACAGAGAATGGAAGAGACATCCTGGAAAACGTTTGCAGTTTTCCTGTGGTTGCTCACTCTTCACTATTTAATAAAACTGTCTCACAGGTGCTGAGAGGAAAATATTTAGACCAGAACATGACAGACCAGAGTCTATGCTGCACTTGGCATCACGAAAAGATAGCCAGGGGTCTTTAGGTATTTCCAGTCTATGAAAAAAAAAAGTCCTTGAAGGGTTCCTAGAGAGACCCTCTCTGTGCAATTGTTCTGGGGGCAACCAGCTAAATTACACAAATATTCTGTATAGAGCACCTGCCATACCTGAGCAATCTTAATGCGAACCAGCCCTGTGGCAGGGTGAAGCACACCCCTAAAATTTTGTACCATTGCATTCTGACCACAGAGGAGCCTGGCCCTGCAGAAATGTGCAAGCACTGGAGGCTCTGCCTGATTTTTATTTTCTGAGATCACTTCAATAAAATACAGATTAATTTGCTATTAAATAGCCCAAACTGCCCTAAGCAGCTTCTGAAGTCTGTCTGTGAAACAGGGATCTTCAGCATATTGAATCCAACCTTCACTCTGGTTTACATCCTCTGCAGGAGTAGATCCACCTCACCCCAAGACCTGGAGCAACTACTCTATACCTTTTCCCTCTCATTTTCTGGATACCTGTATTTACTCTCAGGAGTTAGAGGTTCTCTCTAACTTTTGCTAAAAGCCAGATTTTCTCCATGCCTGTCCCAAATACACCTTTGCTTTCCAGTGCCTTCAGCCCCAGACACAGAGCACAGAAGACCAGGGCCTCCTTCTCTTCTCCCCCTGCCCATTTTGCCCTACAGACCCAGCAGCAAAGGGAGTTGCTAGATGTGCAAAAAGAGGGTACAGTGCAGCAGAAAGTCTATATTTTCAGGGATAATAAGGAACTTCTGTCTGTTGGAATACTGTACAAAAAATGACTATTCATTTTCGGGCAGCTCAAAATGGCCAAATTTTCAGAAGCTGATATCCATGTACTTTCTGAAAATTATGCTTCTGAAGCTGGGCACCCCCAAATCCCTGGTTGCTTTCAGATATGTTGGTTATAGTGCTTTTGATTCAAGCTTTTCCCACCAGATACCACATAGGCTTTTTTCTCCCTTTGGGTCCTGGGGCTGTGCCCCTTCCCACTGCACAGCCACAGTAAATACTCAGTGTTATAGCTGAGTAACTTCTGTCTTGCCACCACTTCTTGCAGGCTCTGCCTCAGAGGAAAATAAAAGTCATGAAATGAATGACTGGTTGACTTGTAGTCAGCAACCTCTGTCCCAACTTCAGACACAAAAGCATCTGGATTTAATAATACCTGTTTATAAATAACATTGTATCATCATTTGTTTAAAAAGAAGTAAATCCTAATGTTGATTATTTTTGAACACACCATGAGCTTTCTGACATAATGAAAAGACAGGAAGAGTCCCAGGGCTGGCATTTCCCCAAAAATGTAGATTGTTGTGGGAAAGGAGACAGAGTAAGCTTCCTGCTTTTGTAGAGGGAACTTATTTTTTGAAGTAAGATAAACTTAGAGCACTGCTTTTGTAAAGATCGAGGCTTATTTTACTCACTGATATCACAGGCACATCAGCAGGCAGCGCCAAGGTGGAAGTGAGCCCCTGCATGTGCTCGTTAGCAGCACGTTCAGCACGGTCTGACCACTGGGGAGGGCACTCGCTGAGCACCGGGAGCTCTGGGCACCAGGAACGGTGAGGTGCAGAGCAAGAGGCTGGGAAGCACCGTGCTTGTCTTCTGCCATAGAATTCCTCTCTGTCTCCAGCACTGTGCTTGGCTGAGCAGCAGGGAGACTCTGGCAGGTCCTGAGTGAAGAGAAATGAGTGGTAGAGATTATCCTTCCACAGCCAGACAGAAAAGTTGATCCTGCAGACTTTCTTCAGGCATCTCTTCAAAACTGAGAAAGTAGCAGCAAGGATTATAAGCTGGGATCTACTAAAGACTAGTGGAAAGATGTTCTTTCACTTGGCAGCTTGATTCAAGTACATTTCTCTCACAGGCTCACCAGTGATGAGGGTCTGAGTACAGCAGACAAAGTGTACCCCCAAGTTGGTCACAACTCAGCAAATCAATGTAACCTGCAGATAGTGCCTTTGGGTAGGAGCCAAGCCCAGCTTCATTGCACATAAGTGTGACTTGTACTGAGGACTGTGGGCTAAGTGAGCCATACTAGCCCCAGCCATCAATAGCACACAGTAGAACCATATTTATTTGTAAGGCTTCTGTGGCCAGTAAAAGACAAAAATTAGCCTGGGAGGTGGAAACTAGAAACAGGCTGTCATGAGGTTTTCCTCTGCATCAGCCTGTGATCAGTCATAAGAATCCCTCTGACAGTGGAAATTGCTGAGTAATCCAGAAAAGAGCTTCAGCAGGTGATGCTGTAGCTCAAATCTGTGGTGAGACCAAAGCCCCTTGCCAGAGGAGTGTGCAGGGCTCTCAGCTCCTGGTAAGAATTGCTCTGTTGTTACTCTATGGTCCAAGATGCATTATCATTGCAGGTGAACCAAAGCAACAGCAAAGCCCTGGGATCTGGTCTGGGATACCTAGAACACATCTGCCAGCTGATTGAGAAGATTGGGCAGCTTCAGGAGCACAACCTGCGTCTCCAAAAACAAGTGTGCAGCTTGCAGAAAGAGCAGAAGATGAATCAGATAAAAGAGGTAAGCAGACACCATAGTCCCTTCCACTGAGTAATAGAGTAATACATCTTGAGTAATAAACTCAAGGCCCAAACAGAAAGTTCTGTGTGAGGAAGATGCCCATTTACCACATCCAACACCCACCTGGACTGGACACTATGGTCTTCATGGAGGCCTCACCCACCACAATGGGTTTAGTTTCCTGAGGCTGAGCTTGAGTCTCTGTTCTTAATTTTGTTTCCCAAATGTGCTTGCTTCTGTTGAGTTAAAAAGCCCCCTTCTTGCCTCATGCAATGGCCTGCCCTAAGTCAGTAACTTTTATTTCTCTACAGTTGTAAACTTCCCAAGAACACATCTCTCCTCAATGCTATCAAAACAAAATGTACAGAGCTCCTTAGCAGTTGTGTTCTGAATTATAAGATCTTTCATTTTCTTCTGGTTTCAAACTGTCAAAACCCCAGAATTTTTCACAGAATAGACACAAGGAGAAAGAGAAGCAGCGATACCATGACCCAGGTCCATGCTTTTTTTCCCTTCCTGTGCTCCTGAACTGCCAGATGAAGAATCTCTGACATGAAACCACTTCAGTGTTCTCATTTGTCATTTTTATCAGCCAGAGGTAGCTGGAAAATTTGACTGAAATTTGCAGATAATTTCAGGGTCTTCCTAGAATTTCTGTCAGCATTTTTTAGCCCCTGCATGTTTTGTTAAGTTCTACCCCACCTCTTCTTCAGTCATCATACCACATCTACATCTTTTCTTCCCCTGTCTTTTTATTTTATCCCTCCCCAAAGGAACAGAAAGGGTTTATCCCACTCATCTGTTTGTTCCCAGCTGTGCTGTGGTGAGTGGTTTATTCTCCCCATAGCGTCATTGTTCCCCTGCTGCTGCTCTCCCACCTGCTGGGACTGGATCGGCAGTAGGTGACTGACTCCTTCTCAGAGCCAAAGCCAAGTTCTGAGTCAGGTTGCAGAGCAGAGTAGCTTGTCATTTCCATGTACCCATCTCTCACACTCAGAGGAATGCAGCCTCCTACACAGAGCCTGGGAATTGTTAACACATTTCCTGAAGCTCTACAACTGTGAGTCATTGCTCAAAGTAACTCTTCCAAGCTGCAAACTCATCTGGTGTTCGTGCCCCCTCCCCAGCTCCCACTGAAATGAAAGGCACTCTGCTTTCATTTAAATATTTGAAACTTTGATCTTTTTGGTACTTCTGAAGGTCTCTCAGCAGTGTCTTCTCAGATGCATTTGTCTCACACTGTTCAGTGGGGAATGGGATCCTCAGATGTAACATTCAGTGCTTGCAGTGTGGTCTACAAAACTGGGCACTCTCAGGTATCCTGTGGTGCCTGCATCTCCTGTATTTGAGCAGCTCTCCATCATTTTGTTCTTTAGTCATAGCCTCTCTGAATGGAAGAGAAACACTGCTACCCCATTTTCCATGAAATGTGAAGATTTTCATCCACAATTTGGAGGGTGTCCAAAGGCTCCTTTACAAACCACTGCCATGGACTATGAGCATAGAAAGGTTTCCATGTCCCAGACACAGCTAGGGAAGACACAACCCCCAAAACATAGAAGGGTTAGTATGGTATTAAGAGCTAGTCATGAGAATTGTAGATAATCAGTGCTCCCGATGCTGTTCTTGAGAAGTGCACAGACATCACCCCTGAAATGGTGGCGTTAATCCTGGGACACAAAGAGAACACTGCTGCTCCACATCCTTTGCTTTACAAGGGAAATCTGTAATACCATGGGCCAAAACCAGCATCTCTCATCAGATTTGCTAAGCATCTCCTAAATGTGTAGGTAATGAAAAGTGCCACACTGCTGTGACAACATACCCGGATGCGAAGTGACACTGAAACTGTCAATTGCTTGGGGGTCTCCAGAGGTGCCAAACTGGTGTTGGCCTGTCCTGGTTCCAATACCAATAAACAGTTTGGTTCCCTTTCTGCTTCAGCTGGATAAAGCTCTCCTTCCTTCCTACCCTCCTAAACTCTTCAGCAACATGGTTGTGCAAGGTAGAAGATCTCCCCTTCCCCACCCCACCAGCAACAGCAGAAGTGCACTGGCTGAAGTACCACATACAGTCAATTGGGCTGGCAGCACACGAGAAAATTATGGCATTCCATCAATAAAAATACAAGATATTGTTGTCTGTGCATGTTCCAAAACAAATAACTTCTTAAAATATGAGTCATTGTTATAACTGATCTGTTTATTTACACTAATGCCTTAGCTGAGCAGCTGTCTGTTTAGAAACTTGTATTCAATTCCTTCTGGGAAACAAACTGAAAAGATGCTGAGTGTCAAGCAATTTAAGTTAAATGCCAAGGAAGCCATGAAAGCTCTGTATTACTAACTACAGGCTGTCCAGCCTTTTAGGGAATTAAATAATTTGTCTGGGTTCTGGTGGGTCCCAGGACAAGGATGGACATCCCTGGGCTGGGATGTTTACAGTTTCTCTGTACCATCACACCACCTGTTACCTTGGGCTGTTGCAGCATGAGAGCCTGCATGCTTTCTTTTTGTCTGGTATAGGAGTACCTTCTGCACCATTGCTCCTGTGGAGCTGCCAGCATCTTCCTTAACTCATATCAAGACATGAAAACAAGTTTTGCTGGGAGGAGCAGACCTCACAGTCTCTTGGTTCAGACTGGAAACCCTTCTGATCTTTCCATCATCCCAGAAATAGGAGCAAACACCGAGAAGCTGAGCAGCTGCAATGGTGAGTTCAAATACCTGTAACCTGCCCTCCTGTTTGCCACCACTTAGTCAAACAATCTGACCAGCTACTTTCTTTTCCCTAGGAAAGACAATTGGAAATAGAGCAAGGTTTTAGTGGAACTAAACCTTAGCTGAAATCCAAGAGAAGCAATTTAAAATGCTCTGTCTATACCTAGGATTTTAACACTGGCTACTTCATGTATGCGAATCGGGGATTTTTGCTTTGCAGCTGTGTCCATAAAGATTAGGACTAATGCATTATAAAATAGGTCTGTTGGAAACAGCATTCCTGAATGGGACCATTAATGGAGCCTCCCTCCACCCAGGCAAGGTAGGATTTGATCTGAGATGGAAAGCCTTATGCCTGTTGTTAGTCTTCTACCCTCTCAAGTAGGCACAGAACACATTCCTGGAGGATGACTTATTCTATAGACCAAGTGGAAATAAGGTCCAGCTGCAAAACTTGGATCCAGAGACCAACTTTTCCAGAAGGCTGAGAAACACTGGGCTCAGCCTACTGATGATAAAACCAGATGAAAGTCTGGATCCAATGTTAGATGTGAACCAGCTCACTAAAGGAGGCTGATCAGTTTATTTCAAACCTTGGACTTCAGCTTGTTTCTAATACCTGGTGAAACAGAGAACAACTTCCTAGCAGGATTGACTCAGAGCCTTTAGGATCACATGGGGTCTTATCCCATCTTTAAGTCCTTAGGGTTCTCATCCCAGCTGAAGTCATAATTGCTGACAGCACTGCCCAGAGGCCATTCTAGCAGGACACTGCTAAGAAATAAGTCCTTGCATTTCTTTGCAGGAAGTGAGAGATACCCGGAATCAGGAAAGAGCCAGCCGATGGTGGGGCTCAGGAAGTCATCAAACAATAGGAACAACAAGGAGAATGAGTTCAGAGAAGTTGGGAGTATGGCTGAGGGACAAGCTTTTCTGTCAAAGGACCCTGTAGTAAGAAAGGTGAGTGATAAGCTTGGAACCTGATTCTGAGTGGGATCCCTGGGAGAAGCAGAGAGAAGTTCTGCTCAGGCAGATCAGAGTGAGGTGCCCAGGGAGCAAGCCAGCCCTGTCTGCTACCGAGCAGAGCTGGGCCAGCGAGGGCCAGGGGGGTCTGTGTCTCTCTGCTCCCAACCTTAAATGAAGAAGGACTATGTCTTTATGCCAAGAAGGGCACAAATGGATCACTGGTGGAGGGGAGAGGAGCGCTGCAGACAGCAGCATGGGTTTGGTCCTCACCAACTCCAAATAACGTATTGTGTGGACTCTGTCAAAAGTATCTCCACTACTGATGCTAGTGAGATTAAACCAAGCATTCATTACCACTAATAAAAATTTTAGTGGATCAATCCTTAGCTGGCCACACTTATTACCAGACCGGCAGCATATCAAAGTAATTAGCTCTAGTCCTCAAAGCATGTTCCAGGGAATGTGTTTCAGCAAATCTGTGTCACTGAAGTCCAAGGGAGCAAGGATGAATGCTTTCCTCTCCCTTTCTTTCCCATTGTTTGTGTCTGCCTCAGCACTTTCATGTTCCGGTGGGGATCAGAAGTGCTGAAATGCCATAGCAGAGACTCTAATCAGAGTATTCCCAGCCCAGCAGGAAAGAGGAAGGAGCAGGTCTCTCACGGGAAAGACCGTCTCATGAAATTTCCACCCTAAAGTTGCAAAAAGGTCACAAACTCTTCAATGAACTTCAGAATCCAAATTAAGGCTGAGTCCTGGAAGGTGCTCCATGCTCTGCCTTGTGGACAGCCAGCTTCTGCAGTATTTTAGGCATGTGGGAAGTTCTAATGACTTCACAGGACCACAGAACCAAGATCCATGTTCTTTAAACTGAATCCTCATCCTCTCTTGCTACATCACACCTTAGGATTGTCACTTAGCATTGGATTTTGTACCCTGAATGTGAAATACCCCATTTATTCCTACAGTGCAGATACTGTAGGGGAATTCTGTCTGTTACAATCATCCCCAGGCTACTAGAGATACTGTACACAGGAACTGGCAGTTTAAATACAAAATAGAGGTGAGAGGTGGAAGGAGAAAGAAGGGATGATCACACTGTGAGGGACTGAGTCTAAAAAGAGATAAAGGACTCGACCAAGGCTATGGGTACATTCCAGGGCAGAGCTGAGAACAAAGCCTAATCTGTTGCAAATGCTGGGAGATGGTCTTGCTGTCTTGTTAGTTATTTATCAATGTATTTGCCTTTTGTTTTTAGGCTCTGGACATCAGCAAGAACATCTCGGTATGTACTGCCTTTGCAGAATATATTTAACTTGTGTCTACATTATCAGAGAGTAAGCCTGTGTAGTGCACAGCATTGTATGAACAAAAGCGGTTTGCTCACCCCGAAGTTTACCCTCATAGATGACAGGAGCATCAGCTGCTCAGGCTTTCTGCAGTATCAGCAGTGGTTGCTTGTCTGAGACAACACCAGCACAACGAGGGACTAACTGCTGAGGCCTCAAAACCCTTCCATAGCACACATTAATCCTAGCAGTAAACACAGAGGTTTGCTATTTCCATGAGTAAACAGTCTCGCTTGCAGGCAATTAACTCAATAGCACTGAATCAGGTGTTGTAGTTCTCAGCTGAGCCCTGACCTCATCTGAAGTTTTGAGCTGAAAACTGTGCAGATCCCCAAGAAGAGCTGTTGCAATAGGCATTGCTGGGGCTGGGCAGTGTGGCTGGGCAGCTGCCAGGTTGTGCTCTCAAGGTGGCCACAACCCCTATAGTAATGGCTCTGCTGGCACAGCATCACCAGCAAGCAGTGAGGAGGAACCTTGGGACAGGGCAGAACAATGTCAGGAACGTGACAATGGTTTGAGAACTTCACTGAAATGGGAATAATTTCTCTCCATTATGCATAATAATTTTTCTTCTGTTCCCCAGGTTTTCCAGTCATTGCTTTAGGAAACTGAAAACAATAGAGGAAAAAAAATTAAACATTTTGATTCATAGCTCCATTTAGTTCACGGGTCCAGATGAGCCCGGCCTGGAGAGAACAAAGATTAGAGGTGGCCTCCTGAAACTCCCTGACCTCCTGATAATCTCTATTAGCATTTCAAATGTAAGGGCCCAATAGCTGTGGCTTGCGGATGTGATGTGACAGGGAAACAAAGGCTTGATCTCTTCTAATTCATGGTCCACAAAAGTTGCCACCTTAAAAAGGCTGATACCAATGCACCTGGCCTAATAGAAAGGATAAGAGAGTCAAAGTGCTTTTTTGTGTTTTGTTGTAAAGGCCCCCTGTGTGCATGTGAGTAGGTAGGAAACCAAACCAATCTTCTCCTTTAGTACAGCATAACAATAGGGTAAAACGTGCCCTTAGGCAGCTACTCAGCATTCACCAGTGAGGTGCCCTCACCCTCTGAAATCCTAAGTCAGAAAGAACAGCAGAGTCCTAGGCAGAGAAATATTACCAAACAAAATACAAAAAAAGGATGGTATTACAGTTCATCAATCCTGTCTCCTTGTGTCCTATACAGGGACAGGCTGGTCACTGGGCATCATTGCACAGTGTTAAAAATTCTTTTGTGGGCCCTGACCCCTATCTGTCTGAAATAAAGAAACTTCCCTCTTCCCATTTCCCCAGAGTACCCCAAAGCATCATATGATGACCAGATGAAGTCTGCCAGCAACTTGCCTCTGGTCCTTTAAGTTGTGGTTTTGTTTTGCTCCCTAGGGTGAGAGCCATGCTTGGAGGAGAATGAGAGATCTTATGAGGAAGACACGGTTGACAAACCAGAACAAGCTGGGGCTGTCCTCTGCTGCTCTAAAGAGGTCCTGCCCACAGTTGTATAGGTGAGAGAATGCTGTGGGAGATTTTCACATAGTGTTGGGAGGAGGTGGTAGAAGGTTTACTTGTGGATGTTGCTGCCTGGAGAAGACCACTCCTTACCTTATTTCCATTGCATGTGCTGGTCCTGGCTAGCAGTAGGATTTGCTTCCTTAGTGCCCAGATACTCTAGGATCCCAACTGGATGTTACCTGTGTGAGATTCATGGAAACATTAGCGTCCCTAAAATAAGGTACTACTCCCCAGCAAGGCAAGGGGATGATGACAATTAGCCAGACCCATTCTATAACCTAATTATTTGTGTTTCTGCTCCTTCCTAAGCATTGCAGTCAGCATTAATGCTCTCTTTTGTCTGCTTTCCCACCTTCTATCCAGTGGGACAGACCATATTGGACCTGATGTGTGTTGGGATGGGACAGTCAGGATCAGTTGGACAGTTTTTGTTAGAGGAAGAAAAGATGAAGTTTGCTGAATGTGTGCTCAGGGTGGGACCTGTTTGTTGCTGTAGATGAATATTTGGGTCAAATATGAGGCCTTATTTCTAGTAAGTGATCCATGCTGCTCCCTTGGGCAGGTTTGTCTACCAGGCTGCTTACAGCCTGACCTTTGAGCTAAACTCTGTTGTGCACATCCATCTGACAGTTCTGCCAGCTACCCCTTGCACAGATATTCCCTGTGCACTTGCCCAGTCCTCCCAGCTAGTCTGGTGACTTTGGAGTGTTTGTGTATGTAATCAGGTAACAGGAAGAGCCTGGGTATCTTAGTCACCAAAGCAGGAGCATTACATGGAGCTGTGCACCTCCCTGTATGTTTTTTCAGCTGAGTTCTCAGTAACCTTGAGCGGAACAGCTCAAATGTGCTTAAGCCCTCCTCCGGTTTTAAGGGGGTGATGGTGAGGAAACTGCAGTTGTTTAAGCACTCAGGAATGTCCTATTGTTCCCCTTAAGACAGCCTGTACCTACCTTACAAAATGCATAAGGGAACTGGGAATCTTGTAATTACAGCTGGAAAAAAACCCCACTGCAATATATGGAGTGATTTTTCCAGCTGGGAAAAGCTTGGTTGGGGCCAAGCACATTTAACAGGAGAGCTTCCTCCTATTGTTTGGGAAACTGAAAGAAACACAAAGCAGAGAGAGATCAAAAAGTTCATCTAAAATAGATGGTGAACCAGCTGGGGAAAAAATACAAACTCCTGTGAACCTTCCCTCTAAACCTGAATAGAACCAGCACTTTTATTTGGGTTTCAGAAAAGTTCTGTCTCTGTAACCTTCTGCTTGCCCCATCTCCACAGCACAGAGGACAGCACCAGCATTCTCTGCATGAGAATTGAAGGCTAGGTCCTCGGCTGCCTAAATTAATGTATTTCCAATGAAGGGTCAGCCCAACAGCTCCTAGCAGAAATTCTAGCTCCCTAGAAATTAGTCTCCTAGAATGGACAACTACTGCTGTCATGGAAATGCTGTACAATGAGACGCCAAATAGATAATTTTTTGCTTGTCTGTATTCAGGCATCTTCAGAGTTCTTGTACACTGATTTTTGCAGGCTGTTTTCTGTAGCTGATGAAGGGCCTTTTTTTCTAACTTTCTTCTTCCATATATTTACATAAAACCCTTGTCTCTACTCATGCCCTTTATCTCCCTCCATTTCCTTTTTTCCTGCATTCCAGCTCTTATTCCCCAGCCCCATCATATTTGATCTTGCTCTTTTTACCCCAAACCCAGCAATAGCAGTGTACCGACCCCATCCTTTTCACTGGTGTGTGGAAAGTTGGCAGTTTGGATATGCAGTCACCCTCAGGCTCCTATGAAGTAAAAAGTTAGGCTTAGTGGGTCAATGACAGACCAGCAAATGCTGCTGGACAGTAAGGCAGACCCTTCCTGCAGCAGTACCAGAATGGTAAAGCAGTAAAATCTCACTCATCTGCAGCTCTTGGCAAAGCAAACCTTGAAGCCCTGATACTCTCAGCATTTAAAGCCACTGTCTTTGTTATAATTTATGAAACATGTTTGTCCTGGCTCCTGGTCCTGTTTGTACATGCAGACATATGGAGTTGGCTGGCTTCTGCTTACCCGGGCTTTCTTGGGCTCCAGGTCTTGCACTGCAACAGGCTGGAGCCTGGTGCCCTGTATTAACATACAGCTCTGAAGGAAGCAGAGATTTGTTGCTTTTGACACCCAGTCCCACTTGAGTCATTTGGGCAATTAGAGAAAGTCTCTTTGTTTTTGTTTTTGTAACTATGTCAAAGCAAATCCCCTTTCATGCTCCTACTCTGTATGATGAATGATCTGCTCCAGGGTGGTNTTTTTTTTTTTTTTTAAACATCCACAAAAGAATTCTCATAGCAGAGAGAACTTGGTTCTTCTAGCAGGAGAGAGGGGAGGCCTGCCAAGGTAAACATACTGGCACAAGGCTCAGTGGTTTGTCATACATTGTTCTAAACAGGCTCAGGTTTTCATTTCATTTTCTTTTTCCTGCTAATATATTTGCTCCTGCAAAGCAACATCTATTCTGTGCAAAGGACCAGAACAGACTGATGGCTAACTTCATTATGGTGTTATGAGCTTAGGCAGCCCATGGGCTTCCACTTTCCAGGGCAGAATCTAATGTAGGAAGCTTGGGCAATCCCCTCCGGACATTCCAGTGCAGATTTACCCACCTGAGTATCTGTGGGAGCTGAAGTTCTGATGCAGATGCATGGGCATGAGCTAACCTCAAATACAGTATTTTCCATGGTAAAGATGATAGTCTCAGTGTGAAGCCACGAAAAGCTTGCTGCTGTATGACACCTCCTTTGTGGTTAAGGTGGAGTAAGCTGGTAGGGACAGTGCAGTTCTAACATTACTACACAATATTGAAGTTGGGGTTTTGTAAAGGTTGAGAAGGGCCCAAGAACCTCAGACTCAGATCTGAGTGATGCTCTTCACATGCAAAATTAATACTAAGGTATTCTCAACCCTGTGCTCAGGGTTGAGAAACCACCAAAGAATTAAAGAACATCTTGGCAGAAGTTTGACCAGTCCTCTGTAAAAGAACTAAGAGCTGGACAGAACATAAAAATGTATGACATTTATAAAAAAACCCAAAATAGTAGTTCACAGAATAGAGCCTACACCACATTAATAAGGACTGTGAATTGAAATTTTTTCAAATTGAAGATCTGAAGTAAATAGCTATTAGCTATTTATTGTCTGTAAATAACTTTCAAATATTGCTTAAGAAAAACCAAACAACAGCTTTTTTTTCTTAAACAGAACCTATTTTAAAGATGTATCTAGAAAGTGTTTCAAAAGGTTTGTCTCTTCTAAGCCCTGGAAACCTGAGCTGTCTTTTCAAACAAAGAGGATGTATTATACCAATTTCAATCATATCCAATAAATAACAAACAAAAAATTAAGCTGAAGACAGTCCACAGCAGTTAGCTCAGTGTTGCTCTTCAAAACACTTCATTTCCTACTTACTGTTCTAGCCCAGAAATTTTAACTTGCCTGTGACATTCAACCACAAGTCTATCTCCTGGCTTCCAGCTAGGCAGAAAATACTGGTTGCTCAGAACAAAATGATGTTTGTGTCTGTCCATTACAATGTGGCTCCCTGCCAAGTGCTGCATCTTGTGGTTCTCTTTTTGGATGCTGCCACAAATATTTGGACAGCATCTTTTACAGAATTTCAGACTGGAGAGGAGGAAGCTGCATTGGGTATGGCTTAGATACATATGCACAGCATATTAATGTTAAGAACACAGCCATGCATTCTGGCCACTGTCAACTTCAGTTGTATTTTTCCATTTGTTAAGGCCAGATATTATGTCTACAGAGCTGAGGAAAACTGAGAGGAACTCCATGATTGTTCTGGGACAAAATACAAAGAATGAAAACTTATGGCCTTTCTGATAACCTGAGTCAAATGGAGTAAGGTAAAGTAAGTAAAGCAGCATGTATTTCTTTGTGGGTTGGGGGTTTTCACCTCTTCTTGGCACAAAAATGAGGGAGTCCTGTTCCTTCATCCAGACACACTCCAGCATGCAAAGACAGCAACAGGTCCAATTTTTGAAGTTCAAATGATGTGGACTGATGCCTACTGAAGGCTGGTCCATATATCTTCATTTTAATAGTCCCCCAGCTTTTGGTTTGTTGTGTTTTTTTACTTCAACCCACAATTTAAAGGAACCTGTAGTCATACAGGCTACATCATGCAGTTTTTTTACAGAAAGGCAGTAAATTAATTTATTATTTGGAAGTCTTTTGACTGACTGTAGATAAGACAACGAGATGTCTTGGGAAAGAGACAATCTCTCCATAATAAAGACAAAAAGAAAACCAGCCTCAGCTTCATCTTCCATCCTCCCAACTCAGCCTACAGGCTAAATGCAGAGAAACTCTCTCTAATCTCACATTCACTGCATGTTTCTGTTTCAGAAAGTCAAGGCAAGAACACCAAAGGACACAAAATCAAGAATCCCAGGGTTTATCTGTGCAATCTACATCCTACAATTGTCAACAGAGCAGCTCTGAATTGAGTGTTGGAAGGGAAAGAGGGAAGGGGGACGTTGAGAAGGGTCTGTGGGCGGATACATGCTTGGCTATGTAGGGCTTCGCTCCTGAATCCGAAGTGTACTTAAAAAAGTCAAGCCAGAGATGAAAATTGCTGTTAGCATCTTGGCAACACAACCAGCAGGGACTTTTAATATTTGGAAATTCTTCCTCCCCTCTGGGTTAGGAACAGAATTACCTGAAACACTGAAGCTTTTAAATTATTATTACTTTCGGGGGACTTCTCCAGCTGAAATAAACATTAGCTTCATGGGACATAGCATCATCTAGAGGAGTGCCAGGGACTCCTTGCCCAGGGCAGAGGTGGCTGCTGAAAGGACAGCCTCCTCCCTCTGGGGAACCTGAGTTGCAGTCTCTGTCTCCAGCACAGTTCCTCCCTTCAGAGCAGCCTATGGCCAGCTGTGCCATTTCACTGGAATCCAACAGGAAAACAAAGTCTGTAAAGGCTAAGGTCATTCCTGAATCCACTACTAGCTTCCCATCCTGTGGGCCTGCTCCTTCTGCAGAGGGCCCTGGACTCTGGTGCTCCCCTGCACAGGTTGGCATTGTACACACTCATTGTAAAGACCAGAGGAAGCAGCACTCCAGAGATCAGCCTTTCAAGAGACTGGAGGGGGCATCCAGAGCAGCCTCTGCCCCATGGGGGTAATCCCAGCCAGTGGGTAATCAAACCTTTTGTGGTTTTTGAGGGGCGATAGGACACCAGGCTTGAATTCCTACTTTTAAGTTGCATTTAAGAGCTCTGTCTGTGCAAGTGGGGGCCCGAGGCTGTGGGTGGAGCAGTCATGCTGCTGTATGGCCCCACCTGCACTGTCTCTCCTGGGAAAAGGTGAGGAGAGCAAGGCTGCAAGGGAAGGAAATTCAGACACATCCTTTATAAACTGGTGCTCTTTTGGGATACACTAACAGCTGCATAATGCTGTGACTGTGTGTGGTGGCTGCCTTACTGTTCACTGCTTCCTGACTCAAGGAACAGGCAGCGCATGCTTCTGAAGGTCCCATGGCTGCAGAGGTCTCTGCACAATAGCTCTTATTGGTACTAGCAAAATAATAAATACACATGGAGTAAAGGTTTATGTAAACTAGGATTGCCTCTTGATAAAGGATTATTCCACCCCATAACTTATATTATAATTACAAGTCAGGCAATTGCTATTTAAAAACCTCTCCCCAACCCCAACTTGCCTGAGAAGCAAGATTTGACAAGCTGGCAGGAATGATCATCTTCAGCAGGCTTAGTCTTTCAGTAGCAGATGCTTCTCCCTTGCTCATCTCCAGCATCTGGAGCTGTTGGAGTCCTCCCAACCAGAGCAGGATCTTTCCTGGGATTTGGAGCATCTCAGCCATGCTGTTCCAGGGCCAGTATAGTTTGCAGGGATGAGGGCAGGGTTCAAGTACTCAGAAGGGTTGCTACTATTGTTACTTAGCATCTCAAAAACCCCACAAACACAATGACCAAACCCCATAACCCAAACTCCCATTAAAAAGAAAAACAAGGCTGTGCTGACTCAAGGTTAGCACCCTAAAATAGGTGCTGTGTTTAATGTTTCAGTTGTAGCTGCTGCTGCAGGACTTGCTTATTCAGTGTATATCTTGCTAGCTTCATCTAAAGCTAGAAAGATTTATGACTTGATTATTCTGTGAATATTCTGTATATCTCCATAAATACAGGGGACAAAAATCCTGTATTAACTTACATCCTCCATTATCCCTCCAGCTTTTTTACAGAGACTGTACAGAATGTGAATCAGTGCAAACTGACTTTAAAGTATTTTAAAACATAGCATCATGAACTGGTATTTTCTACAACACTCTCTATTCATGTTTTAAGTTTGTTGGGTGTTTTGTGTTTGATTTTTTTTTAACTAAGATGAACTAGCACTCTTCTTTATTACAGCATTATATTAAATATGTTCATGTATTTTCAGAAATAAATGTATTTATAATGTGTAACATACTGTATAGTTCTCCACTCCAGGATCCATTGTAATACAAGCATAAGAAATTTAATAAAAGTATCACTATTATGAAAATTGTTCTCAGATATTTTATTAATGAACACCTGGCTTGTAGTATAGCAACTGCCACACCTTTAGCTAGTCAAGAAAGGAATAGTTACCTCCAAGCTTTTAAAGAACTTCTCTAGCTTTTCTAAAGAAGCAAGTTTGCTTTTTGGAAGCAGGTGCTGTTCTCAAAGGTCTAGAGGGTGAGGAGAGCCTTTTGAAAGTTCAGATATGACAAAACATGTTAATTTTGAGCAGCCCTGTACTAGATGCTGCTGCTGGACTCTGCTTCCACAGACAGGCAGCACACACAGTGCTTCCAAGAAGAATCAATGACAGCACTGGGACAAAGTGTGCTGATGCTTAGCACCAGAGTTTCTTTCTGAAAATATGGATTCAGTAGCAGCACTACACAACAGCCTCATATGACAGATCTTGGCTGGCCTTAGGGCTGCTCTTCCTCAGCCTTCATTCCCAGCCAGCAGCACCCTCCTGGACAGAGCAGCTTCCCTTCCCCTGCAGGTGTCTAAGCCACTGTGTGCAGCACCCCCCAACAGCTGTAACTGAACTGTGTAACAGGTGATACAGAGTGAAGTTATGGAGGCTGCTGACACAAGTCACACAGAGGCATTCGAAAGAAAGTAATGGTGAAAAATCGATGAGACCCAACTAAAGAGAGGCCTGGAGAAAAAGTAAGCCAGAAGTGCACCTGTGAAGGTAGAAGGGAAAGAATACACTTTTTGCAGAAGCAAATATTGTTAACAGGAGCCATGAGAGCCACTAACACCCCAGTGGCACTGGAGAACAGGCAGTGAGCACAGGGCCAATGCACCAGAGGAAGAAACTTTCAGGTTGCTTTTCATCTGTACCAGTGCTTCACAAGAACAACTCTCATCTCGCTGCTGCTCCAGCCTTCCCACCAGCTGAGGGCCAAGTAGCAAGCCTTAAATGCAGAAGACTCCCCAGAGTGGACAAGGGAATTACTTTTATTTCTTTCCTCACCCACCTCCACTTAGCATTGCATGTACCCTACACTAAGCATCATACCAGCCTCCTACACACAACTCTGCACCAAAAGGGATAGTCCCTGCAGGGGAATCTACACAATTCCCATAGGCTATGCACCCAGACCTCCCTGCCACTCTGGGATGGTTCATTAACCTGACAAAAGGCAGCAGGGACTTGGCTCTCACAGCCCCTTCAGCATCCATACAGTCATCTAAGCTCTCTAAGCAAATATTTCTGTCTCCCTTACTGAGCAGTAGGAAGGCTCCAGTAACAGACAGGAGATGTTTAGATCTTGGCTTACACACACAGCTAAGACCAGTGCCAGAGCACCCTGCCTGGTGCACTGAAAAGGTGTGGTTTATATTGCTCCTCTAATTGCCCAGTTAATTAACATTACAGACAGCTGCTAAAGCCTAGTCATAAGGCACATTATGAGTTTACACTCTGCTCTCCCAGACAGAGCTCCACCTGTACCAAGGTCATTTAGTTGCCAGAGGCCTGCCCTAAAGGAGGAGGCTGTTTTACCTATCTTCAGATAATGTGTTTTTCCAGCCTGTGATCTCCTTCTCCCTCCCACCACAGAACTTGGAACAGTCTTTTCTTCCTGTTGGATTTTGAAAGCATGCAAGATGAGGTTATCCTGACAGTAGCAGGGAAAAGCAATTCTACTTGAAAAATAAAAGTATGAGATTACTCCTGAAGATTCTTGGAATAGGAAAGGAATTAAAATGCAGATCCTACCACTCATTAACACCCTCCATCACACAGTATCAGCAGAACCTAATTAAAAAGAACAACCTCAAGCAAGCTACTGATCAGTTCTTTGCTTCCATATGTAAGTTCTCCTCTTCCCTTTTAAAGGCCCCAAAGCAGTACAAGTAAAACTCCTCTCTGCCTTTAATGGGGATATTTTCTAATCAAGCCCTGGAGGAAAAAAGGGAAAAACATTTTTCTTTCCCTTCAAGGACTACCCCATCAGCTATAAGCTGATCTCAGTGTAAGTGCAAGCACCAGAGCTCCCCCAGACAGGGCAGGAAGGAGGGGGTGGAGTCCTGTTTCTCTTCTGCTGCCTTGAGGGTTTTGCTGTACTATTTTCTCCCAGGACCTCAGAAAGCCAAGAGGGATGCTGCCCAGCTGCTGGGACTGACAACACCACACTGAACTGCTCCTGATGCTGAAAATGGCAAGTTTTATTTCTCATCTAAAAGAAATAATTTTAAAAATTAAGAAAAGCATTTTTATTACAACAATGATGTCAAATTAGTTTTAGTCCAAGACCTTTGAAGACTCCTAACTGCCTGCTCTCACATGAAGACTTAAGATAAAATTCTAAGTAAAGTTTGATTTTTTTTTCCCTGAAGTTCAAACCACCTAGGCACTTTTATTTTTTTTCCCGTTGGAATGATGCTTGCATGTTCTCAGTCACCAGAAAAATGCCACCTACCCTTTTCTGTTTCTAGGACAAGAAAGGCAAGTTTATGCACAGCATCATTAGGAAGGCCCTTTTGTGTAGTGCTTTGGCATCTTTGCTTTCCATTCCAGCCACAGAAGCACATCCCCAAATTGCCTAGTGTCTTAGGGACAAGTGAGCAATTCCCAGCTCCTCAGCACTGTCAAAATACCTGCTCTGCATCCCCTGAGAAGCAGCTGCAGGATCTGCTTTTAGCAAGTTTTGCTGCACTTCTGCTCACTATTTGAATGGAGCCAAGGTCACTATTTTTGAAAGCCACCATATCCATTAACAGAAATGCCAACACCACCCAGCATCAATCCTGCCTCAGTCCGCAGCCCAGGCCTTGGCAAGGTCTCCCATTTGTCCAAGACAGACAGTTAACACCAAACCCAGAGCAGAAGAATTCCAGAGTGAGATGAATTAGGAGCATTTGGAAAACTTTCACAGCCATTGGGGTAATTTTTGCCTTGCAAAAGAAGTCTTACAGCTAGGGTCTCCAGGGCAAGGGGTACCACCACCAAGTGGGTTTGGCAGCCACTTTATTGCAATCCATTGATTTCATGTGTTGCTGACACCTTCCTTTGCCACAGCACAGAAACCACAAGCACCACAAACAGAGCTGTCCCAGTTGCCACAGCAGCAAATCCCAGAGCCCAGGGGGCTGCAGCATGTACAACTGCTCCTGTGGGAAGAAACACCCCAATTAATGCTCTCAGTGAGGCACAGGGATGCCTTAGGAGCTCAGTCTTTCTGTAGAAAAGCCTTAGACCAGCCCCCTTCCCCTGCTCTGCTGCCACACTTACCAAGGCCATCCTTGGCTGTGTCCTGTCTTAGCTCATCCTGGAGGAAAATCACAGGGCCTTTGCTGGAGACATGGGAAATACCTTCCTGAAAAGGATGCTCAGCACTCCTTTCACCCCCCTACAGAGCAATGTGAAGGTTGTAGGTAAGAAGAGGTATAGCCCTGAACATCAGCAAATTTTGTCCAGGTCAGCATCTCAACACAGAGGGAGCTCTGAAGGCCACAGTTCCCATGTGAGTGCACACAGAGCTAAGAGCCCATGAAGACCTCTGTCTTTCTGGCATAAGAAGAGCCCTCAGTCAGTGGAAAGGGGCAGGAAATGCCTTGTCAAGCTGTCCATGCCTCAAGGGCATTACTCCATAGTCACCATGTGCCCTACTCCCCAGCTTGGAGACCAGGCTCTTGCTGCCCCTTTGGATAGGGCAGCGGAAGGCCAGGGCACTGCCTGACTCTGGAAGGACAAGTGGTGATGCAGGACTCCTCTACAGACCCGTGGCACACTGAAGCATTGCAGGGTAGGTACACCTAGAAAATAGTGGAACACAGGCTGAAACCCCTCAGGCAGTGCCTGGAGACTGGTGATATCCTAGCGTGGTGCATTGACCCCAGCCAATAGCTGAGCACCCACACAGCCACTTTCCCATTCCCCTTGCTCTGCCCCAGTGGGCCAGAGAAAGAATGGGAACAGAAAAAGCAAGAAAACCTGTAGCTGGAGAGATGGAAGCAGTTAAATAAGTGAAGGAGAGGAGGGGAGGGAAGAGAAAGCCTAAAGCACAAGTGATGTAAAGACAAGTCACCCACCCTGCACCTACAGGTAAACCAGTGCCCAGGCAATTGGAGCATCAGCTACACTGGAAGATGAAATCCCCTAGTGTTTCCTGCTGAGCATGCAGCATGGAATATTCCTTTGGCCAATTTGAGTCAGCTCTGCTGCCTTGCAGCTTCTAGCCTACCTAATGCCTACTCACTTGGGGTTGAGAGACAGCAGAATGAAGATAAAGTCTTGGTGTTCTGTAAGTGCTATTCAGCAAACAGCAAGAACATCTGTTTTCAACACAGTTTTAGCGACAAATCCAAAGCCACAGCACCATATGGGCTCGTATGGGGAGAGTTAACGCTGTACCAGCACAGCTGGCCCTTAACGGGGAAGGCAGGAAGGGCTGTTCGGCTTGTTTCACATCCCTTGTAGCCTTGGAGCCCTCTGCTGTCGGCTCCAAGGCAGCTGCGGAACCTTTACACCATACACTTTCAAACTCGGTAAATCCGGCGTTACAGCACCTCTCCCTGACACCTGCAATACTGCTGCCCGAGCCCCACTTCACTGTGAGCCTTGTTAGGCACAGCTGAGACCAAATTTGAGAGTCAGTTGATCCTAGGAGCGCTGAGCAAACAGCACAAGGAAGGGTGAATTTCAGTGAGATTCAGAAACCCAGATGCTTCAAAAGGTACTCAGAGTTATTTTCAGGTCATTTTGACCAAGAAAGGTAGTTTAGAGAATATTGATTAGCATAGCTAGCACACACACTCTAAGCTAATTTACCAGACAAGCTAACACTTCCTTAAGTAAACTACTACCCTTCCAGTAGTCACATTTTCTGTCACATCCCTCCAGTGATGTCTTTTACCTCTACCACGTTCACCTCAGGGGATAAGGTTTCTGGCATCAACTTCTCACTTCTGTTTCAGCAGGGGATTTTCCTAGTCTCTACCCCACTCCCCCAAAGAGGCCAAGAGACTCATTGTTATGAAGTGGTTCTTACTGCTTCCATATTTTACTTGTCTTCAGTATGAAGCTAGGCAGCCAGAACAGGATCTTACCAGCCCAGAGAGTTCCTCTCGGGAAGTGGAGTCCACAAAGGTGAATGTGTAGAGGGCAAAACACTGGTAGTTGAGAGGGAAACAGTAGTCCTGAGGTGAAACTCAGAGGCATCAGCTCTGTCTGTCTGATAGTTATCCCCTGCATAAGGGCACCTGAGGAGGAAAGGTAAGCAGTGAAAAAAGAGCAAGTTATTCCTCTGACCCAAAGTTGTTTACAAGTCACTTACCCATCCACCAAAATTTGCCACTGCAGTTGTTGCTGGGGGTTGGTGCTTGGTGTGGCCCAGCAGTGGTGCAGAACTAAAATCAGGTCTGGGTGTGTTCTCTGAAGGATCTTGACTTCTGCATAAACAGGGCCTCTTAGAGCCTTCACAACAGGCTAGTCACTGTCAGTATAGTAGGAAGCATACCTGCTGTCTGGGACAGAAGAAACCCAAGAGCCATTTAAGAGCAGGAAGAAACAGGAATAGGCATCCTTTATAGCCATATCAGCAAGTTCCCACCATGGCAGGGAAGCAGTGCTGGGTTAACTCATCAATACTCCACTATTACTCATCAGAGATCAGAGCCCTGCAGAGGATTGAGCAGGTCCTGCAAATCTCTCCTACCTGAGGCAATATGCAGCTCCAAAGACAGAGGACCTGGCTGGGACACAGAAGGGAGTGGTGGCAATGTGAAGACCTGAACACTCAAGGGGATGGAGCTCCCACTGATGGAATGACTACACTGGACATGTAACCTGGTGGGAAAGGAAAGGTCCAAATCAGGCAAAGAAGAAAAGTCACTCTAATACCCCCTTTCTCAAATATGGCAACATATCATCTGCTTTATTTAGATATATCCCTTTTCTTCCAACACTTCCTTTTAACAAATACTTGAAATTCTCTTTAGTGTTTAGATTTGAGAATCTGCAGAGCATCACTGATCAACACTAGCTTTATTCCTACCAATTAGAGACATACCAGTCTTTAACCTGCTCCAGTGCCCTCATGTGAATTCAGAGCTGGTGAAAAGCAGGAATTCTCCTAGTGACATTGAACACAGTGGCACCCAGCAACATCAGCCCCCGGGTAATACCTGAAAATGCTATCCCTAGTGACAGAGCCAAGGCTCCCGGTCTTCACATCCCTGCTTGCCACCAACTCATTCTCAGATATGATCTGGTTTCCAGTCACCTGGAATGGCAGATAGGCACCATCACTGTGGTAAAGTCAGGCTGGACCAATATGAGTCTGGAGAACAGCATTTGGAAGTCTGTAGGATGTCCATTAAGCAGCCAAAGCCATGTTAGGTTGTTCCAGCTCTTCCAGCCTAGCAACAGCTGCAGCTCTTACCTGAAAAGTAGTGCCACAGGCTGAGACTGGAAACTGGTACACAACAAAGACATTGTTTCTCAGGACAGGGACACAGCCAGTACTGTGTCCATTGGCCAGTTGCACTGATTCCAGGGCAACAGATGGCAAGGTCACATCCCAAGAAACAGCAATGGAAAACTGACAATCTGGTGTGCAATGAGCTGTCACTAGAGGAAAAGATATAATCAGTCTTGAGCTCAGAGAGAGAAGGGATGGAAAGGAGGCCCTAACATCACAACCAAGACAAGGCCAGCAAGTCTGTCCTGCCTTTAACCCAGAAAACAAGTGCTAAGCCGTGGCAAGACAAGTGCAACCAGATCCAACAACAACACTGATCCTGGCCATAAAACCAGGTCTGTTGCAATACACTTGAAAATACTGGACACGTCACTGGGACATGATATTCTTGACAGCCAAAAACATAGCCCTAAGCCACCTGCAGGAGTGGTACACACCAACCCTGCCCTGCCAGCAGAGTGAGGAATCCTGTTTTGCAGCAGCTCAGGAGGAAGGGAGGCTAGCTGCTCAGGCTTACCTCTGTAACCAAAGTAGCAAGGCTTCACCCTGTCTCTGGGGTCATGGCAGCAGCCTCACGCTTCACAGTCTCCCTGGCTGATGGGCAGGAAGGCACACAGCAGCCAGTCCTGGCTGGGAACAGCTGAACAGACACTACTGCTTGGAGCATCCACGGCTGGAAGAAACAGCAAGTCTTTGCAGCTAAAGCACAAGAGCAGGAGGACAAAGACATGAAGGACACTGGTGGAAGGTGTTCTGGTGATTCTGCATACAAATCAAGGGAGGTTAGAGTCAGGTGAAGGTCAAACATGCAGCCTGGATCTGGTGTGGAAGCCTGCTCAGGAGGGCCCCGCATTTCCACGGAACTGAGAGTCCCCCTGAAGCCATGTACAGGAAACCAGACTTACATCAGATCTGTGAAGGTAAGGTGTTCTAGATCAACTCCTGGTAGTTAAGAAAATCATTGTACCTAGTCTCCAGTTCAATCCCTGAACTTGCAGGAACTCGTGTAGCCAGAATATGGCAGGGAGACACCATGAACGTATTCACCTGCTGACCCTGCAGAGAGGCACAAGTCCCCAGCAAGTTGGTGGCTCCTATGTCCAAACCCTTTTCCATGGAGTTTTCTGCACAGCAATAAGTCCCTTTTCCCAGCCTCCAAACTGACTAGGAACAGCCATCTGAAAGGAATGGCGCTCATCACCACAAGGTTCTGACAGGTGCTTGTATCTCACCAGGAAGGTCCACAGGCTACCTGAGCAGCAGCTCTTCATGAAGAACCTTTTGTCCAGCAGCATCTGTTCCTTCAAACCCAACCAATATAATGTAATTGACATCCTAGGGGAAAGCCACACCAGTCAGGACAGCCAGAGCAGCAGTAGTTACAGTTCCAGCAGAATCCCTAAGGTCACTCACCCACTCAAAGACATAACAGCCAGCATAAGAGACCAATTCCTGGAGCCATCTGGAGTCCCAGAAACCAAGAGCCTACAGTCAGAGTCATTCTGGAGAGTATGTGCCTTCCCTTCAGTATCTAGGGAAAGAGGACACAGCAGCAGGGGCTTCAGCATCCCACATTGCAGATGCGATCCACTATAATCCTACCTTTCTGTAGGAAATAGGGACCTAGCCAAAATTAGGGTCTGGAACAGCAGTGAGAGAATCCAGCAGCCAAGACCATCTAGATCCAGGCACAGCACTTTGCCAAGTCCTTGACTTCTGCGTCATATAAACATCCCCCTGATTGTGCAAGATACACAGAAGCTGTTCAGCAACATTTTACATCAAAGCCTGTTCCTTTCTTTTCATTTCATGCACCTCTGCGTTTGAGCAAAGATACAGCTTAAAATACCCCTTGATATTGCCTCACCTACCCCCAATAGTCAGCACAAACAAAAACATTCTCTTCCCAGCCTGGAGGTAAGGTGAGCTGTAAGCTTTCTTGGCCACAAGTCAGCAGGGTAGGATCAGAAAAAACACTGACAATGAGTCCCCACAGCCAAAGCCAGGGAACCAAGAAACACCCAGAAGAGCATAGCTCCTGGTGCAGCCCTAGATTGCCCTACAACACCCATCCTGCTCTCTTGCTAAGGCTCATAAAGTAGCTGTCCTTAGCCTAGCCCTTTTAAATTGTGGAGCCAGCTGGGACCAGAAATCCCTGAAGTGTCCAGGTGGACCCAGCCCAGCAGTTTAACACCTTCTATTGCCCTTACCTGAACTCAGCAGAGTCTACTTGCAGTCTTTGAAGAAAACCAAAGGGCAAGAGCTGAGCATATGTCAAGAGACAGGTCTGTATTCATACTGTAGAGTCCCAGGAGAGTCTTCAAACATTTTACCCTACCCTGAGTTCTTACCACAGCTGGGGTATGCAGGAGAACTGGTTGCTTCTCCCCATGCACTCTATTGCAGCTCTAATTGCTCATGACACGGCATGAGTGGAAGAAACTCAGTGACAGCACTCTTTTACTCTTTTAAGGATTATACTGGTTCAAATGCCAGACACAGGGTGCTGACATAAAAGCACAGAAATACCCCTCCACATAAAATCTGTGGGAAATCATGGAGCTCAGAAGGCTTTGCACACCTAAACAGTGGTGATTCCCCACAAACACTCTTGGCTGTGGACTTACAGCCCTGTTTGCAGTGAGGTTGTGTGGGGATTGTTGCAGGACTGGTTCAGGCCTGGCTGCTAAGTGGCAGGATGGTGTGCTCTCTGGGACCCCTGCCCCCAAAAACTGGCAGGTGAGCCTCTAAGATGGGCTTGAAACACAGGGAAAGGGAGCCTCTGTGATCCCAGAGAAAACTGCCTGCCAGCAACCACTGCCTGCCTGTAACTGCAAGGTCTCATGGAGAGCCTTCTCCCCAGCCACACATCAGGCAGCCGCACTAAAGGAATGCCTCATTGTCTATCTTTCCATCCATGTTTCTGCATTCATGCAATGGAAGTGTGAATGTCTTTACACTTCTGCCCTCAGCACACCCTCCAGCTCTTGGATGCCTGCACAGCACTATGCAGCCTTCAGTACACTGGCCCCAGCCAGCCCTCATCACAGGCATGGTGGGCAGCAGCTGACTCTGAGGGAGGCATTTCCTCTCCTCTTCCACCTCAGCCCACAGCCCATCTTTGCTGCACAGCTGAACAAGATGCCATGATCCCAGCTGGTCAGCTTGTGAAGAATGTCACTGTGCCTACCTCTGCTAATTTCATGCACCAACCAGGATGGCTGCTCCACAAAGTCAGACCTTGTAAGCAGTTCTGCACAACAGGAGATGGAGACAATGGATCTTGACAGGCTGCCTGTGTGGCTGAGGCTTGAGCAGCCCTCATGAACCAGCTACGTTCCCCACAGTGCCTGCCCGGCACTGGGCAGTAACAGTGGAGAGGCACCAAGGGAAAACAATTGGACTTTGGCAGGGAGGGAGCCAAATGGCACCATCACTGCGTGACTCTTTAGAAGCTGAGCACCGGGCATGGCCAAACCGCACCATCACTGCGTGACTGCCCAATTACTGCCTTTGACTGCATTGCCTGCTGATAATTGGGTAAAAATCAGTGAAGTACTTTGGAGCTATAGGGAAGTTCTTTTATTACACTTTAGCTCACCAATACTTTACTTATGCTGACGGCAAAAAAGTCTACGTGGACTTGAAGAATAATTCTACGTGAAACAGCCCCAGAAATGCTGTAGATCCACCAAGGAGTATCTGTGCTGACAATGGTTTCGGGTAACTGCCATTTCCTAGTTCCTAAACAGACACCAAATAGCTGTGTTTGATCATGTAGGGATGGCAGGCACTTCAAATGAGCATGAAACTCATGGATATTAAATGCTTTGTTTGAAAGAAGTTGTTATGGAAAGTGGAAACCAGCCTAGCTGAAACGAAACAAGAAGGTCTCTCTTCCTCAGTAATCTTTTTCTCACACATTTGACAGTTGTCATGCATAACCATGACCCAGCTGTAAGCACCAGTTTAGACAGCACCCAAGACCACCACAGACAGGAAGGTTGATGAAGAATGAAGGTAGGTGAAGAAAACACCTCTGTGGGCATCTAGTCTAATCAATGAATGTCTTGGGAACAAGGGAACTTTGTAGACAAGGTGGCAAGGTCA
>VZRX01023076.1:9590-42032 GCA_013398075.1 Notiomystis cincta | reverse complement strand
GGGCAGATTTGGTACAGCCCTGGACCCTGCGCAGCTTGAGGAGGAGGGAGTGGAGCGTTTGTGCAGAGCCTGTGGAGTTTGTGGCCCACTTTGACTTTGTGTGGTGACATGCTCTTTTTGAGAAGCTTGTGAATGCTTAGAGTGGTTTTCAGTTTATTCTGAAATAATTGGAGTACCAGGGTTGGTGCTTCTGTCATCGTTGACCATCATGTTATTCTCTGGCTGTACCTGTGAGTGACATATGTGGTGTCGAGTTTCTGTCATGCATAGATTAAAGTGTTGACCTTCCTCCAGTTCCACTGAGTGCAGTTTATGTGGTATCCTAAAGACCTTAAATCTTTTCTCTCCAAAGCATAGTTTGCTCTGCTGTGTTTCCAAATAGCAATTTGCACCCAGAAGCAGGTTTTGAAAGAATCCAGGTGGAGTTGTTGACTTTTACCACATAGCTTTAGGAAACAAAAGACTGCTTAGATAGAGCACTGGTAAGTACTTAGGTCACAGATTGAAGGACTGAAAGTTAAACTGAATTTGTAGTGGATTAGATGAAATTAATGTTTTTTCAGAATACTTGTTTTGTGGAGAAACAAATAAAAGCAAGACATCAGAAATCTATCTTAAATCTTCCCTTAACTGTGAGTTTTAAGAAATAGATATTCAGAACAATCGTCGTTAATTTTATTGACTAGAAAATATAAGGAGTTTTTTACTCATCACAAAAGTGCTTTTTTGGCTGTAATTATGATGAAGTGGTTTTTAGTTTTTGTTTGGTTTTTTTGTTTGTTTCCCATAGGTGGCTGTTTTAATGCAATAGTGTCATTAGCTGGCTGAAGACTAAACATGAGAATAGCAGGTAAGTACGCTCAGTAAAATCAGACTTTGGTCATTTATGAAACAACTGCTATGGACAGCACAAACAAGTTGCAGTAGTAAGGTTTGAAAGTTACAGAACCATGGAATACCAGGTTAAAAGGGATCTCAAGAATCATCTGGTCCAACGTTTCTTGGCAGAAGCACAGCCTAGACAAGACCGCGTTGTCATGTGAAAAGTGGAGATTTCCTCAAACCTTTAGTGTTTGATTAGTCTGTCAGCACACCAGGAAAGCCAAAACCCTTGTGCTGGCCTAGTCTGTGTCCTGTTATGGGGACCCTTCAATGAACTTCCTTTTCATTTGGGTGGCTCTTGAGTGACTCTAGTGATACATACTTTTGTTACTCATTGGTGTAAAATTCTCTTGCTTCGCTGTTACTGATATAGTCAATAAAATATAGAGCACAGTGCTCAGTGAGGAGTGGTGGTACCTTGGAGGGAGGTAACTTTGGGATGATAGTGTGAGTAAATGTTACAATTCAGTTACAAAGAACCAAGTTCTTTCTTCAAATCACTCTTCGAGGAGAGTGATTTCACCACAGCTTGGTTCAGCAGCAAGATACCTGCTCCTATCTCCCTTGGTTGACAGGTACTGCACAGGTTTATCAGCTACAAAGCACTATCTGATTTAAACAGAGTCTGGCCAAGGTGTTTCCACTCTGCTCCATCCTCTGTTCTCTGTTAGCCTGTGCTTGAGGTTGCAGATTGTGTGTGTGGGGAATCGTTGTGGGATAGGTTTTGAGCATATTCACAGCATTCTGTCCAGGGAGTAGCAGCTGTATTTTACCCTATAATTTTTATACTGTTACAACTTCCTCTAATTTGAACCCTAGCCATCTTTCCACAATGGCCCAGCACTCTGTCCAGCCAGATTTTAAAATGGCCAGTGTTGGGGAGTCTTTCCTGGGGAGATTATTCCAATGTCTGATTGTTCTTATTGTGACAAATTTTCTATGTCCAGTTGGAATCTTCCCCAGAATAACTTGCACCCACTAGTGCTCGTGTTTTCCATGCAAAAAGGGAGTCTCCATCTTCTTTGTAGCCACCCCTGAAATACTGGAATGTGGTACTAAATTCTCCCTTAAGTCTTTCCTCAAGGCTGAACAAACCCAGCATCCTCAGCCTTTCCTCATCTGGCAGGCTTCTCAGTCCTTTGATCATCTTTGTGTTGGACTGTCTCTAGATAGTCTATTTCTTTGTCTTTTTTTTTTTTTTTCTTCATAGCGGGGTCCAAAACCGAAGGGAGTATAACAAGTGTGGCCTGATGAGTGCTGTGCAGAGAGGGATAATGACTTTTTCTGCTGGTGATGCCCTTGTTGATGCAGCCCAGCATCCTGTTGGCTTTTTTACCAGCACCCTCCATTCGTATTGAGCTTGTTGTCCACCATAATCCCCAAGTCCCTTTCCACAGAGCTACTCCCCAGCTGGGTAGATTCCAGTCTGTTCTTTACTCCTGGATTATGATTTCTGTGGTGGAAGACCTCACACTTGTCCATGTTGAACTTCACTGTTAGTGTTAGCCCGCTCTTCCAGCCTATCCAGGTGTTCCTGCAGGTTGGCTCTCCCTTTAGAAGTGCCCACTTCCTCACTCAGTTTGTCAGGGTACACTTCACTTAACTGGCATAACAGGCATTGCTGTTCTACTTTATTGATGTTTAATGAAACTCATTTTGGAATTTGGGATGGTTGCAGAGCAATCACCTTGTTAAAATGCTGTAGCTGATCTGCAGTGACTGCTTAAGGTGCCATGACTTGACATATTTTGGCTGCTATTTCTGTAAGATGATGAAGGAATAAGGAAAGGGCAAATGGCTGTCTTAAGCCATTTCTTCCCTGCCTCACACCCTAACTAAAATTGCTATGTTCTGTTTAAAGTGCCTGAAACTTTCTGAATGGTTGCTGGGAGTTTGAAAACTATAAAAGCCTTTTCTTAGAGGTAAATTACTGTAGTACAGGCTTTGAGAACTAATTCTACTTTGACAGAAGGTATAGTGGTTGTAAAAATAAGATCTTTGCTAACATAACATTAAATGAAAACATTATTTTAGACATTTTGTCATAGTAGAATAGCCTGTGTAGCAATGGAACGGTTTTGAGTTTTTGGTGCATTGCACTTCTATCAATAAGTTATAGTGTTATTTTGCAGAAGGAGAAACTGTTGCCTCTTCCAAGAAATGACACCTCTTCCAAGAGCTTGTTAATGCATGAAATTAGGTGATCTTTGTCACTACTCCTAATTTTGCTCTATTAACCATAATATGTATAACTGGGAACAACTTGCTAAAGTAAACGTGATAAAGAACTGGAAAATGCTGCAATTTTTAGGTGCCTGATTCACCTGGAAAATTACTTTCCAAACATGTTTAGATTTTTTTTCCCCTTCCATCCAACTATATTTTCTTGCTAAAAACCATGAACAAGATATGGCAGTTCCTATGGAATGTTTTACCTGTAGCAAACATGCCAGTTCAAATGCTTAAAGAACCTTCTAGGAGATTTCTTACTGCTCTTTTGAAGGGAGCACTTGCAGTTCAGTTGAAAAGGTCAGAATACAGAGTAGAGGGGGTGGTTAGTCCTGAGACTGACTTCTCATTCATCTCACATATTATATAATAAAAGAACATGCTCTCCAAATACCACTTGCTGGATGACATGTTCCAAAATCTGGTACCATCTTGTGATTTTAAGCAGTGCTGCTTAGAAAACCTTTACCCCATTTCTTAACATATGTTCAGGTCATCTGTTTCTCCAGTGCTTACACATGGTTCCCTTCCTTTCAAGTGCAGTGATCTTTGGAGTTCCAGCATAATATTTTAAAATTAGGTTTGCACCTGTGTTTTCTTACATCATAATATGTATGTGCTCACACATGAAAAAGACCAAACTACAAGCAAAAAACCCTTATATCTTTCTTCATCTTTCTTTTCTTTTTCTATCCCCTTAGCTTTTTTAAGCCTTTTGGGAGGACTGATTAGCATCTCTCATCCTTCTGAAGGCTGAGTAATCTGTCTATTTTAAGATTCCTGAGCAGCCCATCACAGCAGCAATCTGAGATCTGCAGGAGTATATAAGTTTGGCTTTTTCTAAAGAATGTGGCTGGCAATCTGAGAAAAAGAAGCATGCTTTAAGGTTGATTCTTCCAACCAGTTTGACATACTGCAGTGAGATAGGAAGGCAGGATGTTGATCAGATGCCTCCTCACCTGACTTGTACTCTCAGTCAGTATTTTGCAGTCAGTTAAGAGTGGAGTAGTCTGTAAAAATGTGTTGCAAATTATGCTAAAAAATGGTACATTTGGGGCCGTATCACATACAGTTCCATTTCAGATTTAAGCTGCTGTGGCTGTGTGTTTACAGCTCTTCTCCTGGGAAGTAGATTGACAACTCAACACTGCAGGATCTTAGCCTTGTAAAACTTAGGGCTGCCTGAGGCTTTGATGTATTCAAAGGGGGAGGGGAGGGGTACTGCTTTTTTCTCACTTATTTTGAAGTAGTCTTTGAGTCATCACACTTGTTTTTTGAAGGTTAGTAATATCAATTTCTTGAATAGTAGGTGAATGCTTGTTTGCTTGGGGTTGGTTGTTTTTTTTTTTAATGTAATTATCGGAGCTGACTGACCATAGCAGCCAAGCTGCAGTCTGTAAAGAGATCCCTAATCACTCAGTCTGGACCATACATTAGAACAGAGGTAGCTCAATTTGAGGGCAGAGGGAAACAGAGTATTTGTGAACAGAGAGGAACCAGGTAGTCATGGCTAAGAGCAGGGAAGTGGAATGGAGAAGGTGGGAATTTTGCCTTTGGGCAACAGCCAGGTAGATCGTCTTAGTTCATTTGGTTCAGCTGGATTTTCATGGAAGTCTGGTTTCTCCTGGCTGCTGAGCTGAGTTGGTGTACTCTGGTGTCAGACAAGCACGAAGGTAGAGAAAGTTAATACCAGAGTGTGTGTTTGGTATGATAACCTGATGGATTGGAGCAGTTACATTCTACATTATAATATCCATCCATAATAGCAATTCACCTTTTCAGATTTATTCTATTTAGTAGATACACATTTCTCATGTTGCTAATTTTGGTAAACTAATGTTACCATTTGCAGATAATTTTTTGAAACGTTTTTCTGTTTCTTAACAGGTGCTGCAAAGTTGGTAGTTGTCGTAGCAATATTTTTATTGACGTTTTATGTCATATCTCAAGTGTTTGAAATAAAAATGGATGCAAACTTAGGACACATATTTGGTAAGTGATGACTTTGTTTTCTCTGGACATTTATTAATATTTACTTGGGCCTTTATCAAGAATATTGTATTTGTTTTCCTTAGACTCAACTTAAGAATTCTGTGTTTAATGTGTGTGCTTCTTATTTTTTATATATAATATGTGTATTAAATTATTTTCTTTATTAAATATTTAACCATCTCTCTTAATCAGTTTGATTATGTTGTATGCCAAGGATACATAATTTTACTTGCTTTTTTTTGTTTACTGGAACTTGCATTCTTAGTGTAGAGTAATAAATTAGGCAACTTGAACCATGTTTCTGGAAATCTGTGCTCTGCATACTACTGCTGAAGAGATTTAGAATTTGTCTTGGAGGGGCTTTTTCTTGTGAGCAGATATGCTATTATGTTAAGCTGAATGTGCAGTAATCAAAACATTTCAGATGTGCCCAGGTGTTCTACTCACAGAAAGATTAGCAGTTGAGGTGTTTCAAAATTCAGAGTCTATTTTGAACCAGAATTTTCTTTCAAGGTGCTTTTTATTACCAAAAGACCCCAAGCACTTTTTGACTCATGGGTGGAGCTTGTGTTCCTTAACTCTGGATTGCTGCAGTGTGAGCTGCCACCTGAACCAGTCAGCAGAGACATCTTTGGTAATCAGTGAAGAGACAGAGGTGTCATTCGGACCTGTGTGTGATGGGGGCACTCGTGTCTCTTTGTACCTCAGGGAAGGGAGCCGTGAATGGTTGGGTTGAAATACACCTGAGCAGCAGGCTTCCAGGTTAGGTGAAAGGAACCCCATCTCAGCAAAGCTGTAAGGAGGGAACTCATTTCACTCCAATGCCCAGAACTCCATAAATTCTCAGAGGTTTTGGATCTCTGTGGGTTGTTTACTCCATGGCTCTCGGAGAGCCATAAATCAAAGCAGTGCTTCTGACTGGGATTCTTGATTGCTTTCAGTCTTCTAATGCATAAAAGTTGTTTTTTATTGGAGCATAATATTCAGGTTTATTTGATACTTCATTTCAACCAGCCTGTTTTTATAGGGGTACAGAAAGATTTTACATTTATAGGATATTATATAGCAGATGACACTTTAATAGTAACATCTTGTAAAACTTTCTTTTTTCATTTTAGCTAGATCAGCATTGGATGCAGCTGCACGCTGTGAGTATTCATAGGCATGTATTACTGCTGTGACTTGCTTTTACTAATAACAGAAAGACTGATGAATTTTCATAGTTAAGAAAGTCTTAATTACACTTCAAATGCAATCAGAAACTAATTTTCCTCTTCTCCTGATTTTCCTAAATTTCTGGTAAAGTCTGTTTTGTAGTTTTGGCTTGTGGCTTTTGATGACAGTGCCAGAGTAAGCAGCAGGGTGACAACAAGAAGTTAGAATAATGAAGTGCTTCAGGAACTTAGATTATTTTAAGCTGCTATGTAGCTACAGATGCAATAGTGTTTGTATTTGCTCTCTTCCTTGAATTCCTTCAGAAAAGTAACTGATACTTGTCTGTTAGCCTACCTGTGGTGTTCTCTAAAATCTTGGTTTATTTCCTTTTGAAAGCTACAAAACCTCCAAGATACAAATGTGGGATCTCTAAAGCTTGTCCTGAAAAGCATTTTGCATTCAAAATGTCAAGCGGAGCAGCGAATGTAGTTGGACCTAAAATTTGTGTGGAGGATAATGTGTAAGTATTTTTACCTGTTCTTTCCAAGTGGCTCTTTCAAATACTTAGATCACTTTGCAGGCAAAATCAACAGTTTAAATTAGGGTTTTTTTGCAAACAGTTTGACTCCATGAAAAGGTCACATTGCATTATAACCTTATCTCTGATGAAGCACACTTAATGCTCTGCAGTAAATGCAGAAATGTATGTTGTTTTAGTACATGCAAGATGGCTTGCACTTGGTTTCAGGTTTACAAACTTAAGGGTTAGACTTTGTCAAGTCAGATGCACACTCATCTCCAAGTAACTTGTCCTTGTGAATAATTGTATTGTCTTTTGCAAGTAACATTTTAAACTATATTTCCTCAGTACCAATGTCAGAACATATTTTCTGCTTTTCTTCTAAGGTTGCCTTCGAAAGGGAAAAATATATTTAATGATCAGTAGTTATTTAACTGTGCTGATGGTAACTAAAGTTAGTAAACTTTAAATATTGTGGAATGAGGAAAACAACGGCTTAAGACACAGTGTGGTTTTAAGTCCTCTTTTTAATAATATTTTTGACACAGTATTATCAACAATACTGTGCATAAAGTATTTAACTGTGTACTTTTCATTGACTCCCATAATGGAAATATTAATATTTATTTTTAGACTCTGGGTTTTTCCTCCTAGGTTGTTCCTGCTCATTGTCATCCAGAGTGTGCACTTGATTTTGCAGATGACATGTCAGAAAAGATGTTAGTGTTGTTGGAAGGAGATTTTTTTAAATATCAGTCACAGTTAGTACCTTTGCCTTCCACTTGCCTTTAAGCTGCTCCAGTTGAGCTGTTTCTCAGCTCACACTGTATTAGTACAGGTAGCACATACAGCAGCTGGTGCTAATGAATTCTATAGTCAATGCTAACTTCTCTGTGAACAACAGAGCCCCACATAGTAGAGTAAATGGGATAATTCATATATAAGAGAAAACAATGTATTGGTAGCCTTTTCCATCACTTTACTCTCTAAAGTAATTGTAACTCCATCCCATTCCTCTGTGGGGCTGGCTTAGCTCAAGCTGGCTGGCTCGTGTGGGAGTCAGTTTGCAGCAGGGCATCCTGGCACAGCTGGGGAGCACCTGCTCAGCAGGAGCTCACGCCGGCAGCACAGACTGCAGGCTGCTCCTTCTGCTTTCCATTCTTACTGCTGGCTTGCTTGGTGACCTTGGGCACTCTCACCTCATCTCTCAGCATGGTGTCTCTGCTGGTGTTACAGAACGTGCCACTGTCTCATTCTGGTTGCTTAATATAGGAAGCTTAGTATCTGTGAAGACTTAAGCTGATTCAATGATTAAAAGTTGTGGGAATACAAATAATATTTTAATTTGAGTATTGTAGGGTTGTTTTGTTTGGGATTTTTGCCTTTTTTATTTTTGTTTTAATGTCTTGCTGACTAAGAAGAGTTTTTTTGTTTCTGTCCAAAAAAAAAAGTAAATCTTCTACTAGATATTTTGCTGAAGAAAGTGATCAAAAGAAAGTAGTTGCTAGAAAAAGTCCTCTAAGCAGGCACTTTAGCTATTGGATTCTAAAGTCCAGCTTTCCTTGGCAAATATCTTTCTGAATTCCTTCAGAGGGGAACTGGTCACATCTGTTTAAGTGCCCACCAGAAGATTTGACTGATTTTATATGATCTGCTTTGCTCATAAGAGGTTTTATTTCTCTTTGAAAAGCTCTCAACTTGTTGACTAAATTCTTGGAAGAATTCTAAAACTGATGAAGGGCTGCCCTCCTGTGAGAAGCTGTTGCATTGCAGCCTGTTGTGTTTGTGATGATGCACAAACTGTCTCAAGTGTATAAAGTAGTATATCAGACTCTGAAAAAACCTCATTTCCTCTTGAGTAGCTCTTAGAGATATTTTGTGAACTCACACTTGCAAAAAGGATTTTCTTTTTCTGATTGCTTTGTGTAGACTTCCAAGACAGGGCAGCGGGAACTAGTTTTCATAATTTGTAAATGATATTTACAGAGCAGAGCATTTTTCCTATATATTAAATGTAAGGATGGCACTTGACTTATGAAAGCACTAAAGTTCTGATACAATTCAGAATGTAAGTAATTTGTCAATTTTTATTTATTATATAGATATTTTAACATGAAACAGGATTTCTGATATATACAAGTTTAGATATACACAAGCCTTGTTCTATATTGGGAGGCCATAATCCACATTAGAAAAAACATGCTGGACTCATCATCAAAATATTAAATATTGTAATTGCTACTTCATGAGCTTTTTACAAGGGACTATATTTACTTCTTTACCAGCAACTTCTCCATGCAGTTTTACTCTATTAGGAAGGCAGTTGCATGATTGTGCCACAGTAACCCAATAGCAGAATGTTATGCTACATTCCTTTAGTAACTAGTAATTCTTGTGTTCATAGTTGCAGGTTTTGTTATCTGAATCCATTATAACTTGATGCATGTGTGGAATTTCAGTGTCCAGTCATCTCAGTATTAGACATTTTTGTACTGGTACTTATTTACAGAGAATTCTGTAATTAAAATGAAAGGAAGTTCTTATACTTTTTGGTAACTGAAGTGCCCACTAAGTTTTGTAGGAGGAAAGGAATGTGTTCAGGACTTCATTGCCTTTACTCATTTATGGTCCAGTCTTTATTAGCCATATGTTTTTCTTGTTCAGAATGGATGCTCAGATATGACATGAAAAATCACACGATCAGAGCAGAAATGATCCTCCAGTGGCTAAAATGCTTCTGGAGTTCCCTACTAACCAGAAGTGAATTCTGAATTTCAGCAGAAAATTTCAAGTATTTTCTTTCAGAAATTACTGAATTAGAGTTTTAATTTAAATCACAGTTTTTGGAATATAGTATAACTTAAGGGACTAACAGAAGAATATGAACTCGATCATCTCTGATTACTAGTTCTTTAAAACCTTTTAAATTCACTGTGCTGAGAGTTGCCCTTATTTGGTAGTCCTTCATGGCCTTTCTGAATACTGAGTCTGTTTCTGATACTTGTCTGCTCAGTTTGACATTCCTCTAAAGGTTAGCTTCTGTCTTCATCCTGGGTGCAAAAGATAGCACCAGAGAGGAAGATTTTTGGCATTCTTCTATGATAGACCATTTCTTGTTTCTAGCCTATCACTAAGAAGTTGGCATGAGAGAGTTGACATGGAAGCTGTGTGTGTAAGGATGCATTGCCTAGAACAGGTGTTCAGACATGACCTGAAAATCATATTGCTGTGGAAAAAATGTGAAAAAAGTTTTGAACATAACAGGATTGTAAACATGTGCAGCCCCTTCCTAAAGCCAGCTAGGGAGGTTAAAGAAGTCCTGATCAGGATGGAATTAAAGCATCTGTTAGAGTGTGTTTGTAGCTAAGGACATGTGTGCACCTGTGTGCTTTTGCTTTCTTTAATCTCAGCTGAAGGCTTCTTCACTATCTTCAATTATGTAATTGTTCCAAACTTCTATTTGTCCTGTTTATGTAACCTCGTTTAATCCTAGCTTTGAAATGTTGACGCTGGGTTACTGGGGCCTGAAGGCAGAACAGAGTTCTTCACAGTGTGAACTGCTGGTGAGCAGGGATGAGGAGGCCTGGAAGCTTCCTCTCACTGGAATGGTACAGCCACTGTGGTCTAAGGCAGCACAGCATCCTGCCTGAATCTTAACGTTCCTGTTACCTTTTCTTTAGTGCTCTGAAGGGCTTCCATTTCACAGTGGGGCTCCTCTTTTCAGCCCCTTTGCCCCTCTTAGTTTGGTCAATAAATTACTGTCATAGATTGTGCCAGTTTTTTGGGATGTGTGATTGTAGTCCAAGATTGTATGCAACTTTTGCTTAAAGTCCCATCAGTGTACTAACTATTTTTCTTGCAGTTATGTTTCCTGTCTTGTGTATGAGTAGCTAAGTGCTTTGCCTTTCTTGTTTCTTAATGTGAATTTTAAATGCTTCTGTTCAGATAGCTTTTAAACTCAGTAACACATTGTGTGCTTACAAAAAAAAGCTTAAACCGTTGGTTATGTGACTATGCTGAGCTCTACAAATGAATATTTGATTTTTTTAATACATTAATAACATAACTACATAAATAACACTATGTTTTGTGACACTTTTAATATACAGACATACTTTGAAACCATGATTAAGCAATCAAATTAAATCAGTACAACTGGAGACACTTCATGTATTATTCTTAATTCAGTGGTGCTTTAAGAACACAGTTCAAGGAGATTTTGCTTGATTTAAGTACTCATGAACATGTGATCTTTTAAATATGTATCTCATAGAACTTGATCCTGTTTGAAAACCAGAAATATTTCACATCAGAAGATTGTCCTATTAAAAATAAAAATATTTATTTTGTTTCAGTTTAATGAGTGGAGTTAAAAATAATGTTGGCAGAGGAATAAATATGGCCTTGGTCAATGGTAAGTGACATTTTAAGTGGGCAGATTGTCTTCATTTTCAAATTGTTTCTGAAATTTAAGGTGAAATACTATGGAGTGGTAAATGGTAAGCACAAGGAGAAAAGGAAGTATTCAGTTTATTTATACTGAGATAATGTCGGATATTGGCACTGACACGTTGTTACAAAGCAGAAAAACTCAGTGCATTTTTGTTTCCACAAATAGGTTGTAAAAATAGTAACGTGGAGTGCTGTGGTTGTTTCCTTGTTGATACATCACGTAAATTCCTAATGCACAGAAAAATGGAAAAAGACATGAGATACATGCTGCTACTTTTGACCTTGTGTGTTGCCACCACTAATTAAACCATAGGCTTGTATTCTTCTGTTGCTCTCTGTTCAGTGAAACTTCTTTAGCTTCTTTAACAGTTTTGTTACTACATAGACAGACCAGTTCATTATTTCATCATTAGTGTGGACCAAATACACTGATTCATCTTGTCCATAAATACATCACATTAGGTAACTGTTTTCAGGGTTTATAATTTTCATTAAAACCAAACAAGTTTAACTGTGTGTTACCTTGAAAGCTGAACTGAATGTCAGCACCGGAACATTTGTCTTAATGTGTAGGAAACTATTTCTGGGAGCATTGAAATAGCACTTTGTCATTTCACTGAAATATAAATTCCTGTTATTTGTGGATTGTATTCTGATTTACATCATCTCAAGCATAATTTAAACAATACTTCCTAATCCTATGTTGCTTTCCTAAATTGTCTCAATCTGTTCAAACCCAAAATACCTATCTTTGTATTTTATAGCTCCAGTATTTCTGTCTTCCAAACTTTAAATGAATGTATATATTTAAAAAAAACCCTCCACCTTCCATCAAATACTCCTTTGTAGACAGCATAATAAAAAAGGTAATGAGATATCCTATATTGTCCACTTTTTTCTCTTTATTCTGGATGTTTAAATCTACTTAAAATTTCCAGTCCATAGAAAAATGTGCAGTCTAATTTTAATCTTTTTCACTTTCCATGTGGCACTCTATAGCTGTACTGTCTATTTTTGCAAAACCAACTTGAAAAAAGGCAGATGTATGAACTGAATATTCTGTGTTGGTTTTAGAGCCTGTGGGTGTTTTCATTTATTTTAGATTCCACTTGAAGCAAAATCAGAATTTTGCTTAGGTCTGTGCTTGAAGTGACCTTTAAGATCACCCAGTTCCAACCCCCGTGCCATGGGCAGGCACACCTTGCACACACAGGTTGCATAAAGCCACATCTGGCCTGGCCTCCAACACTTATGTGATCTTCTCACTTTTTTCCTGCACTTTTTCCCAAACCACTACACTGTTTCCATAAAAGAAAAGTTACCATAATTCATTTATCTAGTGTCTTTGGCAGCACTTTGTCTGAAAGACTGTAAGAGAAGTTGGGCATGTTATCTGTAAAGTAATTTTGGCTATATTTGATGGCACCAAATGTTTCTTTTTCTCTTTTCCTTCAGGTAAAACAGGGGAATTATTAGATACTAAGTTCTTTGACATGTGGGGAGGAGGTAGGTGCAATTACACTGGTCTGAAAGAAACAACAAATGTGCTTTTTTTCTTCCTTCTTGTCCAGACTCCATTTGCTGTGGTGATTTAAGGTGATAGTTAAGGGAGGGCTTCACCTCTACTTTTCTAATTGTGAGGAGAATGCAACTTTAAAGAAACACAAGTAGTTGAGGTGGGAGGGAATGGTGTGATTAATCAAACAGACTTTTTCTCCACAGTAGTTCTCACTAGTGATTGTCTTTACACAATATGGATTAAACTTTATATAAAATAAGAATCCTCTGATGCATTTTAGCTTTCTCTCACTCTGCATCTTTTTATAAAGATATATTTACAAATATTATATATATTTTATAGATATTATATATATTATCTTTACAAATATTCCTAAAAGTAATGTCTGTGCAGAAAGACATTGCAGATATTTAAATACAGAATTGTTGCTTATTATTAAACAGTTTTATGTTCTCTTTCTTTACAGATGTGGCACCACTTATTGAATTTCTGAAGACCATCCAGGATGGAACAATTGTGTTAATGGCAACATATGATGATGGTGCAACCAAGTATGTAATTGATCTTAAACAGCAAATGTTGCTTAAACTTTTACATGCTGCTTTATACTGAAAAAAATACATTATCTCACAACCACTTCTGAAAAGGTTTTATTCTTTCAAGATGACAGATTGAAGCTATACCTACAGTTTATTAGTTTTATAATGCAGATGTGATTTGGGCACAAGAAAGATCAAACTAAAACTAAGCAGATATAGGTGTACTGATTTTTCTATTGTAGATAGCTCATTCTGTCTTAGGCTAGTAAATTCAGATAGGTCCAGACATAGGAGCATGATTATGAGAACATACTTGGGTGGGAGGTGTCTGTTCCATTCTTCAGACCAACTCCAAGACAGAGTTTGGTGGATACAGGATGGCAGAGATAATTCCCAACAAGGCTTGCCTGTATCCCTGCATTTAAAGTCACAGAGATTGCTAGTGTGAGCCTTTTAGTTTTTGGCCTCAGTGTTTTACAGTTCCACCCTAAAGCTATTCAATTTCCTAATCAACAGGTAGCCTAAGAGGGTTTAGGTCTCTTGAAGCAATATCTTCCAATGTTCACAGCTTGCATCAGTTTCAATAGATACTAAAAATCACTCTAGAATATGTATTGTAATCTACTCCTCGCTTAAATCATCCTACCCAAAGGATTGCTTTTCACAGTGAAAATTGAAGCTTCATTCCTTTTCCTCTGTTGTTTTACTGGTAATTAACTTCTTTGTTAATGTGGTCTGTACAGTTTTTTTTTTCCTCTTTTGGTTCAATTTATTATCTACAACTTCTCTGTATTTTCAATATAGAAGCAGCTTCCCTGTGACTAAGTCCTGACTTTGCAGTGTGCAATCTTTACAGTAAATAGTCAGGTGTATTTACATTTACTCCTTTTAGGAAAGAAGAATGTAATTTACTGGGGTTTTAGCCAAGGTTGAATCTTCTCTCTGTTCTTCTGTTCACTTGTTTTGTTACTTTACCTTTTACCTTTCTTCTTTGACATTTTATATAATAAATAGGGTTAGTTTTGCTTTAGTAATCATGTTACAACTGATGTTTTTGGAAGTTTGTATGTAGATAGAATAGAGCTGAACAAGAACTTGTATTTGGCCATGTCATGCTGACAGACAGGAACTACTGCCTACTGACAATACAACTACCACTGGTAGCTGATAGTAAATATAAATGCCAATTCTTGGGAACAAAATTGTGAAAAATCAAGTTGCCCTAATGCTTGAGAAAGTTGGAGTATGGGTTGGGCAAATAACCTCCACAGTATTTAATAATTTACATAATTTTGGCTAAAGTGAGTCATACAGCTGTATCTCAATAGGTGATAGTAATCAGAAGTTTTGTGTCTTGTTTGGTAATCAGGCACATTTACTAACTTGAAGGAAGAAATAAAGAGCTGCTGTCTGGAGATTTTGGAATGATTATCTTATCCTACAGAATTGTTTTCCTTTTGATACTAAAAATATCCTGCTTGGGTTTACAGGCACTGAACCATGCTGTGAGGCAGCATTCCTTAACTGCCCCAAGCAGATGAGAACTTCTTTCAGATATTCATTTTATTCTTCTAATCTAAAATAGCTTTTACTTTATCTAGGCTTCAGCTTGAGCCTGCAAACAATGTTTACATTAAAGACTGACTTTTTTTAGTTGCTTGGAGAACTAACAGGACCTGAGATGTATGATTCTCACAGGAGAGGGTCCTTGCCTTTTGTTGATGTAGTGATAGGTTTTTATCCTGGTTTCTTGAGATCATAGTATGAAAGAGCAGCACTCATTGCATCAGGTGATTTCAGAACTGGCCTTATCTGATTCTGAAAGATAGATCTTGCCCAATATTGACTGACTTAAAGTATATTAAATAAGATCAAAGCAGACTGGTGCACTGAGCAGTGCCAGTTCCAGTGGCATGTATTTTATTCACTTACAAACTTCTCTGTGTTTTTCAAGGCTGAATGAGGAAGCACGGAAGCTGATCAGTGAATTAGGAAGCACATCCATTACTAACCTTGGGTTCAGAGACAACTGGGTCTTCTGTGGTGGAAAAGGAATTAAGACCAAAAGTCCATTTGAACAGGTTTGTGATTGTATAACTTCCTGGAATTTAACAGCTTGCATTACTGGAGGCATAGCATGCTTTATAAATGCCATGCATTTGTTCAAGATGGGTATCTATTGCAGTACTGGCACACAGTGTTATTTTCAGGTTTTTTCCTTGAGTAGCCTCCTCCTCCTAAACATACAGAAAAAAGATTCTTTGGTGGCTCACAAATAAGGAAAAAAAAACTTATATAGTGTAGATCTTACTATGCCAGGAATTCGATTATTTATCTTTTTAATGAATCGAACTGAAGAATTCAAAACTTTCTGCCTCAGTTGTATTTTAGATGCACTAAGAATGGTGAACTTCCAAGAGATAAGTGGGTAGTTAAGGTGTTGGTGTTCCCAGCTGTTAGCTTTGCTCTTCTCTCAAATTGCTGCCATAGCAAAATTTCTGAAATAGAATATATTCCCATACTTTAGCTGTTACAATTTGGCATGTGTCAATGTTGCCTTTAATTACTGGTAAAAGTGGCTTTGCACTAGGAGAATAAGGAAGGTGTGTTTTCTTCTGCCTGCTTTGTAAGGGAGGGGAAACTAAGTGCAGAAACAGAGGCAAACTCTTGGAGGCAATAATGTCTTACCTGATTGCAGATGGTTGCTTGGTGGAAAAATAAAATGTTCTTTCAAATTTCACTATTTTTCATTGCCTTGTAAATTTAGTATCCTTATTTATTTTTACCTAGTGTTCATGCTTAAGTGCAGTTGGTCATTTCCTTGTTTCTCTCTTCCTAAGCAAACATCTATAATAAAATTTTAAAATGTTTTCCCTGTCTGGTATAACTTTTTATCATACACTTGTCTGAGCAAGTTACTTTAAATGATGAATACTTACAGATTGTTTTATTTGATTCAAAGCACAAGAAGTTAATAATGATTTTCTTTCTTTGTCCATGGCCTGAAAATAAGTATGTGAGTTAAAGCAAAGGGGTAAATGACTTCACATTAATGGCAGATTGATATTTTCCATTTATAGCATATAAAGAATAACAAGGACACAAACAAGTATGAAGGCTGGCCAGAAGTTGTTGAGATGGAAGGCTGTATCCCTCAGAAGCAAGACTAAATGAAAACAGAAGAAAGGGAAAAAGAATATGGAAGAAAATGCACTTTCTGCTATTATTAGAGAGAGGGCTATGAAGGAGACTGTACTGTAAAAATTATTTTTAAAGCATGCAGCCATCTTGTCAGTGTGTGCATGAGCACTGACCTTTTGAATATTGGGATTATTTATTGCTAACACACATAGAAGTTCTTTTTGTAAATATGTCCAAAATAAAAGAAACATCCAATCATTTCTATGCAGGTTTCTTAAAAGCACAGTATTTAGTTTGCCTGTGGTAAATAATATTTGTAGATAACTGGCTAATAAATTACATATGTGGACAATAAACAGATTGTGACAAATGTACTGTCCTCTTAACAGTGCAATGTTGCTGTGACTGCATAAACTTGGTGGAATATCGTAGATTTTAGTAGTACATTAATAAGGAGCTTTAATTTTTTTTTTTATCTTCTGCCTTTTTATGGCAGCATCAATTTTTATTAAAGCTATTTGGTTATTCTAATACCAAGTGCTCCAAAAATTTCTTTTGTAGTCCCCCATCAAAACTGAAAAATCAGCAAAGGAAGACTACATGATAGTATAACACAGATACACCATGAAAAGCATAATAGAAAGGTGGGGGTTTTTTTTCTATCTTTAGGGGATGAACTAAGGTAAATATATAAACAGTGTGTGTGATATTTCAAAGCAGCTTGGAAGAATTTGTACCTAACTTGGAAGTGTTTACTTTATAGAAGGGTCTGGCACATCAGGCAGCAATACTGTGGCTAATTTTTTCCTTTTTTATTGCAGCTTTAGTCCTGCTGTTTAACTGTTGGTTCTCCCTATGGCTGTTCAGCTGCAGTGGCTGCTCACACAGTGAATGTGCCTACTGGAACAGCCTCCTCTTCTAGTTCTAACATCAGGAATAAATTTCCCATCACAAAGAGCCTGTTAGAAAGCAGTCTGCCTTCTAGTGAGAGTTGTTCCAGGCTACACAGTTGTGCACCTTCACCACCTCTATTGCTTCTCATGAGCTGAGGCAGTCCCTTCTTCAGTGGAATGTTAGAGAGCATTGAGTCCTGGGCTATGCAATGTGTGACTTGGAAACTCGACTGTTTCCTTCATCCTTTTTTAATGGAAAAACAAAGGACCAAGTTTAAGTGGCCTTATTCTTCAGCTTGTATCAGAGCTGTGCAAAGACCTTGCTTTCTTTCTAAACTTGTATTTCTTTTAAGTAGGGCCAGCTTGAACTTTCCCTGAGACTAAGTATGGTTATAACTGACCATGTCCACATTCACAAAATTAGGGCTGACACAGAACTGGATGTAAACTCTTGGAGCTTTGTGCCATGAGTTCTGGTGTATTCCTCAAAAACTTCAAGCTATTACTAATGGGGCAAAAGCCACAAAGGATTTTTCAGGAATCCACAGCGAGTTTAACACAGAGGCATTAGAAATAGTATTATTCTTGATGTTTTCTGTGACAAATTCTGTGCACTAAAAATTTCAAGCAATATTGAGAATTACCTTGTAAGAAAAATAAATAATCTCTGATACCAGAGTATGACTGGACTCTGAGTTGTTCTCTATGTTTAACTAGCTTTTTAAATAATGTGGGTTTCCCTCTAATATTAGTGTAAAATAGCTATAAATGCACCTGACACAGTGAATCTGCTTTTGGTAAATCTTCCAGATTTTCCTGTGTAGGAGAATGTGTTAAAATCATGTGTATTTTTTCATTGAAGTAAAATCCCCTTTTCTTATCAGTTTGAAATTCTATTTCATTACCTAAGGCTGTTATGAAAAACTAATTTTGTAATTTCACAGAAACACAGTTTTGTTGGTGTATATGCCAGTATTGGCTACACTGCTATCCAGAATAATACCAAAATAATTTTGAGGTTACTTAGCAGGGTCTTAAGAGGAAGAAACTGTATTTGGCTGCATTTGTAGTTTCCCTGGACTACATTTGTCTTCATTTTTTTGGCTTTGAACACCCATGAATATTTCATCTTTCTTCAAATTAAAAAAGTTCAAATTTCCTCTACTAAGTTAAATGGAGAATGTGTGCCTTTATTAGCAATCCAAGTCCAGTAAATATACCATGATTCTTAAAGTTGTACCTGTAACAAACCTTTGAAACAATAACATTATGTATAATTATTTTTGTTACATCTTAAATAATTTGATTCTTAAAATTTTGGTGGAAATCTTCCTCTTACTCCCTAAGCCATGTCCTCACAGATGTATAGTATCATATTTAATAAGACTCTTGCCAAATATTTAAAAGTCATACTGGAGTGGCCACACAAATGGAGTCTCCTTGCTTTTCTCCATCATCATGCTCTATTGACTTGCTGCAAGATCTGGTCATGCCCCCTCTGCCTTGAGCAGGCAAGTTACAGTATCCTGCTGCTGAGATGAACTCTGAATCTTATCAGAGAGACTTTCTGGTAATCTATCTGCATTTCATTTGAGTTGCCAAGCACAAAGATGACCATTCTGGCCTCTCTCCAGCTGGGGATAGAAAATCAGTTGCACAGACTGTACAGGTGCATGAATACCTGTGTGTGACAAAGCTCCAGGATCCATATTTTCCTATATAAGGTGATGGGAACAGTTGTAGCATCTTGCAGACTTGTTGACAACGGAGCATCAAGGGAAGGGAAGAGAAAGGTTTTAAGGTATTGTCTGCCTCAAAAAGTAGAGCTGTGAGAAGAGAGGGGGAAGGACACAAGAAGGTTTCAACTTAATTTTCACCAAGAAATACTCAGCTGGGCTTTGAGGCACCTGAAGATGATTTCAATGTAAACCACAGCTCTCAACTGCCTTAGTACTGGTGCTTTGTATGGATTAATAGGAGTCCTAGAAAAGAAACTGAAGGGGGTTTCTGCCTTTATGGACTCTCTGGGCCTTCCCTAATGTCTTTCATGATCCAGCTCTTTTATTTTTTTCCCCTCTGGAAAAAGCAGACCCTTTTACAGCCTTCGTTTCCTGATTGCCAGTTTGGAAAAAGCTTTATTTTGCTCAGCATGTTTTGCTTTCCAGATGTCTTACTGTGGCACTTAGTTTCCTCAAACATTGCATTGACTGCTAAATGCTTGATGTGTATGTAATGTCTCCTGAACTGTTTGGGTTTTCTGCAGTCTGAGTCTTTTTCAAGAATAAGTGTATTAATAAAATAAGGGGCCAGGTGGGTAATTTCAGAAGGGGAAATAATACTGCCACCATAAGTGCTGACTGACTTTTTTGTGTAAGGATGGGAAGGGCTGCAGTCCCTCCCTGACTTGGGTCATGGCTAAGGTGGATACTAAGCAAAGGACTTTTTATTGATGAAATCCTCTTCAGTCTTAGGGCTGTAAGGCCATAGCCTAGCCTTAATACAAGGGGCCTATTAAAAAAAACTTGAAGAAATCTTTAAGGCTAGATGGGAACTTGGAGACTGAAGTAGGAAGGTGTGAGAACAGCTCTTGACCTGTTCAGGGATATGGGGTGTCAGTGGCTCCTGATGCTGTACAAGGGATACAAAGGACCCTGCTTCTCACCCTCTGAGCAATGGGGAACAAACACCTGAGCTTCAGCCACATCCTGCTCCTGCTTCCCTGGGGGTGAAAAAGTGAAGAATGGCAAGAGAGAACATGCTCTACTTGAGATGTTTCTTTGCATTTCTGGTAACATTACAGCCACTTTTAGCTCCTCCTTGGTGCCTCTGTAGTTATCCCTTTCAATGTTGCAAAGATCTAAGGCGTCCTTCATAGACTCAGGTTAAAACAGATTCCTCAGATATCACTTCCTATGCTTAACTGTCCATCTAGGTAGGTTGGCTCATGTGCCATCCAAATCTTAGCTGAAAATTAACAATTACTTTATTGCAGATTAAAAATCGATGACTCTCCACTCAGGTATCTTTTTACATTCTTCCTGGCCCTATGTTCTCTCCAGAACATGCAAACCAGCTCCTTTAGTCTTGTGTTTCGATTGCTATAATCTCTAAACTTGTAATCACCTGTTGCCTCTGAAAGGTCTGTTCCTTTCTTAGGGTGTTGTCCATAGCATGATATAGCTACAGGCTCATGCAAAAACATGAAAAAAGGCACTCCAGCCTGAGGAGAAATCATGTCTCTGAGATTGATGGATGGCAGTGGAAGACTATCTTCTGTGAAACATAGCTTGCAAATACCAAATCCTACAGCAAATCTTCTCTAATTATCCTTTGGGGCCTTGAATGTTTCAGCATTGTTTTTATCAGTACAGCCTCAAGTTCCCAGATCTCGGCAGTTGAATCATCCCATTGAAAAACTTGATTTGTCTTGATTTCTGACTTTTATATCTCTCAGTGTTCATAAATGTCTCAAAAGGACCATGTAGATAACCACACCTTGTGTTAAGTTTTGCAATACATTAGTTAATAAAATGAACATCATCTGTTTATTGTCATTTGAAGTGTGCAGATATGAAAACTTTGTTTCAGGGCATTAGGATATATATGGAGAGAGGTGAGGATCAGCACAGAGCACTGTAATAGCCCCACTACATTGTGTACTATGTAAAATGCATGGAAATCACTCCATCCTCTGGGAAGTTTCTGATCCCTAGAGGCAGCTGAAGCAGCTAATTAATTCTCTTTCTCTTGCTGATCTTGCATTACAGTGCAAGAGGTTTTGAGTGTTTCTTAGCATTGCATTTATGGACCAATCAGTGAACAGGAAAAAACAAAACAAAACAAATTAAACAAACTACTGAGCTCAAGTAATATTTCAAGGTTATTTAAGTGGTCAAAACTGTATTATCCCAAGTGTGGTCTCAGCAGAGAGTATGATACTGTTCTGTCTGGTCTTAGTGCTGTTTAGTCGTCTCCCATCCATGCTGTCAATCACTCCTGTGGCACGGCCTGAGGAACCTGTGGGTTTATTTTCACTGCTGGAAGACTGAAACACCCTGGGGTCACAACTCTCTCTTCAGGGTCTTCCACTGTGATATGTCCTCCCTATCCAAGTTTTCACAGAGAAGGTGTTGAAACCTCCTGTGACAGTGCCTTACCGGATGCTGAGCACCCTTCCCACAGACAGCAGATTTTGTGGTCTCAAGATAATGATTTGGTCAGGCCAATGGAGGTAGAATGGCCAAATGTGGAGTAAAGGCCCCAAAAGAACCAGCAGATAATGGACTACATTGTTGCTGAACTGATGTTCCTAAGATAATCCACACAAAGCTGTGAAATACCACAACATAGAGGATTTTGTTTCCTTCTTCCTAACCTACATATCCAATAAAGAGTGACAGTTCAGAATCTGGTCACCATCTTTCCTGGGAAAATAACTGACAACTAGGAAATTAATTCTTCAAAGTAACTTTGAAAGTCTCAACCAAGCTGTCCAAGTTTCTAAAATCTGGCTGTTAGTATGGAAGAAGTTCAGGGATTGCAAACCTTTCCAAGTTCCCTTGATTTCAGTGGGAATACTTACTGCTGGAGCTGGGATTTCAGTGTTTGTAAAATGCATTTAAGAGAATAATAAAAAAGAAAGTATGCAGAATACTAATTAATTGACCATTTAGAAAATCAAGAGTGTTTCTCATCAGTTATAACCACCCTGGTGGTAAAAAACCCCAAAATTTATGCAGTTCTCTGACTACTTTCCCCCAGCACATGCAAATAAAAATCAATTAAAGGCTACTACAATATTAAAAAATATCTAACCAATGAATCTCAAGGGCTGTAGTCTTATCACATTAGTTTTGGAAACCTTTTACATAACTTGCATAATTTAAATATTTACAAAATATAAACTTTCTTGTCTTATCAAAAATAGTTCTTTGCACAATTAAACAACAGTAATCCTTTCACATGATGCTTTTTAAGCCAGGCATTAAATCACTGCATAAAAATAAACAACGTTTCACAGATGTAAAATAAAATTAAGCCAACATATGGAGGCAGAGAAAATGTTATCATTAACAGTTTAAATATTTTAGTGGTGCGAGCCAATCCGTAAATTACATTGTGCATTGAACTTACTGAGGATGCAACCTAATGAAAAATTCTAGCTGCTGATTCTATAAAGAAAATATGTTTTTAAAAATCCTTTGCTTTATGGCAGATTCCTTTGGGCTCATGTGGTTAATTTTGATAACAATGCTGAACCATCAGTGAGATGTCTGAATGTGGCAGGTTATTGCATAGAATTCAAGAGTGGGATGACAAGCAGCTGACTTGCAAAATGTGTGTTCAGATACTCAGGAAATGCCTGCAGAGGGTTTTATTTCCTTCAAATATGAAACAGTGTTTCTGTCCCTTCTCAGACCTGTCCCTTGTGTGTTTGAAGAACAACCTGTTAAAAATCCCGAGGTTGGTACCCCGTTCACATTCACCAAGCTGTGCTCCTGCCTCTCTCCCCAGGGCACAGCTTGACCCTCCTTTGCCAGGCAGGCACTGCTGAGCTCTCTGCAGCCACACATGTTCCTCAGTATTGTGCTTTTCTGCACATTGCACAGAAGGCAGTTTTCTGAATGACTGCAAAGCAAATGCTTCGTGGTCAACAGCTGAACTCTTCCCCTATCTGTCTGGGGTTTTCTGAAGTCTGCAGAAATGAACTATCTAGTGGATCCATCCAGTCCCAGTTTTAAAAGCACAGACTAACGGACTATATCTGATGTGTCTTACAAACTCTCTTAACTCTTCAGTCTCTGGCTAATGAGATCTTGAGATTTCTCCACTGTACCTACCACCATGTGGATGTTCACTTTGTGTCTATTAAATACTTGAAAAGTTTAGCATTTGGCCCTGCTCATGGAGTAACCCATTCAAAGGTGTCACCAGGAGTCCTTTTTGCTGCTTAAGCTGCCCCTGTGTGCAGTCAGATGTGTACTCAGCTGTTCCAGTGCCGCGTGCCTGGACTACCCATTGTGTGGCAGGACCCGTTCCCCTGGGGCCGACCCCTCTGAAATCCCACATGGTGACAGCGGTGATGGCTGCCTGTGCAGCTCCTGTGTGCTCCGCGCAGGGTGGGTGGTTTGGCCGCGTTTCCTGCCTCATCTCACTTGCAGGTGTGCACGTCGGTCATGGTCTCGCACCTCCTGCAGCGCACGTAGCAGCACCAGACGAACTTGCACTCGCACCTCTCCACGTGCCTGACAACGTGGGTGTTGTACCCGCGCCCACAGCACAGCAGGTTGCAGCCCTCGGGCCCCTGCGAGGTGCGGTTGCATTCTCGGCCCTGAGTTCCAGGGATCCCCAGTTTTTGGTCTTCGACGCAGTAATTGGGAGATTTGTTCACATACAGCAGGTCCTCTTTCCCAATTGGTATTTTCCTCTGGCTTTTCTCTTTCCTGCGTAGCTTTTTTTTCAGTCTGTCTGATATTTGTATGCTGTTCTCATACTTATCCTTTAAAAACCGGCCAATCTTCTCAAAGGATGACATGGTTTTCCAACAAGTTTTCACAGCACAGGACCCAGAAACACCATGACAACGGCAATCCACAGACATCAGCTTTGCCACAGCCTGAAAGCAAAGGGAGAACAATATTTGGATGTGGTCTTTCATTCATTAGGAATGCTGCCTGACATCAGTAACACGGAGATCTCAAAGTATTTAATATTACAGCTGCCACTGCCATTTCCGTAACAGGCAAGTCAGAGCACATGTTAGGAGCCAGGTTTCCAGTCCTGGAATCCAATCCCCCACTGTGAGAGGCATGATCTTCAGAGGCATGATCTTCATTTGAAGTTTGCAATGGCCATAATGTAGCCATATTGATCACAACAGTGAAAGCTGTGATTTCTGGATGGAGGATCCTAAATACCTGAAATGACATGTCCTGTGTTGCTCCTCCCACTGCTGGAATGCAGAAGGCTCTTGTGGGCAAAAGGGTCTAGAGGGGAATAGCAGAAGGGGAAAACAGGGATAGGGCAGGTCATGGCACCCTTCCTATGCTGGAAGACACTTACTGGGCAATTAAGCACCCATTTATGTTGCCTTTTAAGGGTGCTTTACAGCTGCCATGAAGATCACTATACATTCACAACCCAGTCTGTAACTAAGGCCATAGGAATGGCTGAGGTCACACAAGAGTGCCAGGGCAACCAGTGTGGCTCAGCACCCAAAGCAGCACAGGGAGAAGCACCTCAGGGCAAACTATGTTTGAAGAGCAGGAATATGCCCACATCTCTGAGCTTAACAGAAAGTCTATCAAAAGACCCACCATGGCTTAGCAGAGGTGTCTTCAGCTCAGATATTCTGTAGTAAATCTCAGGTGCTTCTCAATTATAGTCTTAAGCCCTATTCTTTTAATTCAGACATCCTAGTTTTAGTGTGGGTTTCTAGTATGGGTTTCATAATGGCTCTATTTAACACAATTAGATAGGTGTATTCATATTACTTTTATAGCTGTCGATATTTTAGCAATGTTTCCACAGTTATTGCCAACATTAAAATACTTTTAGATGAGTTACTTTTCCATGTCCATGCAGAAGCAAGGGCTGGGGTGAATTATCTGACCAGCAATGGGAATCTGAAGCTTTTGTAACACACAACAATTTTGGCTCAGTTTACAGGACATCAAGCCTCAAATATGTGGAATCTGTAAACAAGCAGTGACTTCCTTTATCTCATATCTTTATCCTGAGACTGACTCCAACACTCAGCAGACAATCAATACAATACTTCCTTCTCTAACATCTAATAGTCATAGTATAAAATCATACAATTAGTCTTGTGACAACTCTCACATTAGAATTTGAAAAAGGCACTAAAAAATCACACATGTATAGATGTAGCACCAGATATCATAATTTTTGGTTTGCTTTACATTTGCATTAAAGTGCCTTCTGGAGCCATCCTGTAGACTTATATGGACCATTGGATAATAGTGTGGAAAGCCCATGTTGCCCATCCTGATTTTACCAACCTTTCTCCCCACATTTAATTTCTGCAATCAAAGCAATTGGGGAATTTAACAATAAGTGTAGATTTAAAGTTAACTCATAGTAAGTTTGTCTTGAAACTTCTCATGCATCAAGGCCAATGCATATTCAAATTAATCCCTTTGGAGGAACCACTTGTACCAAAACATGGGCAAAACAACAAAAACCCCCAACCAACACCCCAACTACATGATGTTTATTAAATTTCATCCTAAGCCTTTGCTTATCCTACAATCTCCACAAATACTAACTGCTGTCAGTCTATGTCTTTCTCAAACTGGATTAAAAAAACAGAAGACAAATCTAACATCCTCCTCTGGTTGCCCCTGAGAAAGCAGTTTCATTTATGCCTATTCCTAGGCCTTGATTCTGCAGTGAGATCTGAGACCTGAAATCCTACCAAGCCCCACTGGCCCTTGCAGGACCAGAAATAAACTCCAGTCTCAGACTCTGTATTGGTAGCTCAGGCAGCACAAATGCCGTCCTCAGTTCCAAAACCAGTCAAGGCATAGGGCAAATCAAATGACCTATTTCTAATCTATGTGCTAAACTGGGACTTTTCATCATGGTGACTGTGGTCACTGAAGTTTGGGATGGTTACTCCATTGGTTTCTGTGGGCATTGAGGTTTCCTGGCACATTCTACCCCAAAGGTATTGACACAATCTTGAGCTGGCATTTGCATAAAACTCTGCAAACATTTAAAAAACACATGACCCAAGTGTTTGCTTGGAGTCACATCTTTGGTGAATAAACAGGACGGATTTGTTGGTGGAGGTTACTATGGAAGCCAAATATGCAAGACATTCACAAAAAACATTAGCAAGAAAGAGCAGGCCTGTGCCCTGACCTAGAACAGCCTTTGCAAACTAAGCCTGGCAAAGGGATGCACCTGCACAGGAGATACTTCCACATGCTCTGGGCTGCTTTGGCAAGTGGAGATTTTTCTGCACTACTGGAAGAAATAAGAACATTGCAACAAGCAAACTCTCACCCAAGAGACTCTTTTAGTGGCAAATCAACTGCTAGTTAATATTTGTAGATACTTACCATTTCTTCTACACAGACTAGTTTCTGTTTAATAGACAGACTTGACCTTGTGCTCCTATCTCAAGAATTTGTCAATAACGAAATCACTGCATAGTCAGAATATTAATCATTAAGATGTAACAGTGATTGAGGCAGATGAGAATTTAAAATCCAAGGACACAAAGTCTGTCAGAAGACAGATGACCTAATAAAAATGTAAAGGAAAAGAGAAACACAGTATCAAAAGATAAATTTTACACACAACTCAAAACCAGAGAGGATTTAATAGTATTTTTCCAATTTTGAATTATTTTATTATTTTTTATGGTTTTGTTATTTTTTGTCAAGTAACTAGAATTTCAAAGTAGTTTTAAATCATATTGTGCTACTGGATTTATAAGGCTACAGATGTAATCCTTGTTTTCACTGCAGTACATTAAGGTACTTACTAAGGGCAGAAGGATCCAGAAATTGTCAGAGGAAGCTCTGGACATGCCTGCTACGTGCTAAGGGTGAGCTACTTCCATGTGGACAAGTAACCCAGCAGATGAGAAGACACTCAGAGTCTTTCGCTGAGTATGGAGTGATGGATGAGCAGATGAATGCAAGAACTAAAATGTGATTCAGTGTCTTGCTTCCCAGCTGCTAGGATGGGCAAGGTTTCAGCCTGGACTCCAATATACTTTGAGTTGCCAGCACAGGGAGGTGGCATTTTGCTTTGTCTGATCACGGAACATGCTACTCCATCTCAGCCTGCCCCATGAACTTCAATGAAAAAGCTCCCATAATTGAACTTCTGGCAAAATGTAGGGATTAGGCATCTCCTGATGTTGCAAGCAAACCTAAGATGGTGCCTATTGAGCCAACATGGCCTTCAGCTGGGGCACAGCTGCAGCACACACCTGTGTCTCAGTAGTGCACAGTGACTGCAGACTTACTGGGACCTTTACTTCCAGACTGACTCCACAACCAGTGCTCTGTTTCACACTTTAGATACATATGGTGAATCTGTTCAGTTATTCATGAAACAGTGAGATCCCCACATCCCTGTGAAACAAAGTTCCATGGAGAGCTCAGAGGAGCACTGTTACAGAAGCCTAGTGGATAGATGTGTCATTCTGAGCAAGCTGGGACAGACTTTCTTAGGTGGGTTATGGAGCTGCTGATAGTTTGTGAGACATGATCAGTGTGCAGCTGAGCTGGGTCCACAAGTGCTGTGGTCAGCCACAGGCCCCTCTGAGCAGCTCCTCCTGCCCCCATTGCCACTCAGCCTTGGTGGTACAACACACAGCAAGACTGCAGGGTTAAGTGATGAACAGGGATGAACACTGCTCTGTTTTAAAATTACACCTGAGAGAAAGATAATTTTTAAATTGTCTTCCTTTCACTGATCCAGTGCAATGAACAGAGGGAGCAGCACAGGGTGGGAATCTGTGGCTAGAACAGACAGATGGGGCAGAAAGCAGAAACTGATTTGCAGCAAAGAAGAGTGTCAATGGAATCACAGTTTGCATACCCTCTAATGCCAGTTAATGCTTAACACCTCCAAGTTAAGCTTTCTGTTTGCAGGCACTGTTCTCAGCTGTGAGACAAGGACTGCCAGTACTTGTTTTGTAACAGGAACCCATGCCTGAAATCAAATGTCCCAATTTCAGCCACTGGTAGAACTAACATGATTATTCATGAAGACAAGCACATGTCCTACCAGAGGTGCAGCACTTAAGGAACAGTTACAAACTATTGGTGAGTCTCTTACCAATCCACAAGTATCAGTAAAAACAAACTCTCCGATGAGCCAGGCTTTTTCAACATGAGAACACAACAAGTCCCACATCAAATAAATTTCCACAAGTGGAAAAGTGAGCAGAATTTTTCCAGCAGTAAAATAATACTAATACAATGATAGTCAACCCATAGTGCCTGACTCCCCACATCATTTTGTATAAGGAGCAGAAGATCCCAATTCACATATGCACATATAAGTACATTGAAAATTGCAGTGCTAAAAGATGATGAATGTTTATCTTGTAGCAGAATAAGGATGCAATCTGAATCTTTTGAGAGTCAGATTAATGGACAACTCAAAAGACAAACAGAGTTTTAAAATTTTTATATGTTGATGTGATAACTGAGATGTGGAAGTGTAAAATAACATTTTGTACTGAAATAGGAGAGAAACAAGAGCATTTTGCACATACCAATTCTGTTACTAACTCCAAACAAACACAGAAGTATTGTCCCTGGAAGAATGCTCTTGCAAGACACCAAACCAGAAACATGATAGTATTTATTACAAAAGGTCATAAGATATCAGAACATCCTTCATGTAAGTCCCAAAACATGAAGGCCAACATTTTCCAGCATCTCCTAGTTAAGATTTGAAAATACAAAAAGGAAGGGTTATGCTAAACTATACTTCAGATAATATTGCTGCTAGAAATCCCAAGCACCAACAATAAACATTCTTTTTCATTCTGGACAGTGATCAAAATATTTGCTTTATCCTACATTTTGCCATTAAATTACAAAATATTTATGCTTGGAAGTTGACTAAGTATTTCTTCCTCAACTATCTCACCCTACAAACATGATAGACAACCCTTTGCTTTTTCCTTAAGGAAATAATCATTTAATCTTCTGTTACATTATTAACATCTCCTGCTACAAAATACCAATCACCTTTCCTTGGAGATAATTTAGCTGACTAGCATCTAATTAAACTCAGAGTAACTGTTCTCAGCTTTTACTTAGGTTTAAAGTTTGCTTTATCTACTTCAGTTATGAAAAGGGTTGTGTCATAGAACCACAGAATCATGGACAACTTTGGGTTGGAACGAGCCTGAAAGATTTTCTGCTTTTCCAGCTACATAGCTTAAATGAAATAACATATATTTCCTGTAAAAATTACTTCAAATTAAAGTAATTTTCAATTATACCACCATGGCTCTTATGATGGCTTACTATGGCCATTCCTTGTCTATGGCAGATAGGAAAGTTGATTACAGGAAAACCCACTGATGCTGCTTCCAGCTACAGGAAGTTTTGGAGTCACAGTGGAGTCCATCAATATGTACAGTCAAAACCAGAGGTTTTCACTTTCTTTCTTTTCCTTTAGGTAAAGCTGTGTCATTGAGCAGAACAGATTTAAAGTATCATGGGCCCAGAGAGAGCCATTAAAGATAAAAACTCCAAGGTAAAGCAGAGAAAGTAATTTTAAAGGAAAAATAGGAATCCAAATCTCTGCCATTCCAGTTGTAAGCTCCAAGCACTGGATTGCATGCTTACATCTCCCTGTATAGGCCATTTCTGCCCCCATTTTAAATCCTCTGCAGGACAGGAAGAATCCAATGTCACACACACACAAACACAGTCTTCCTCAGCAAGTCTGGGTTGGAAGTTGTTTGGGCTGAAAAAAAGCCATCCAAAGTCAGCCTCCTTTCACTTCTTTGATGCATGTCCTAACCAGTGAGCTACATTGAAGGTGTCATTTCTATCCCACGTTTTAAAAGAAAATATTAACTCTTGATTTCCCCTCTGAACAATGTTAAATTTGCTCTCTCAGGTGTAGACTGCAGAGTGTGGATGAGTAATGAGGCCTTCTGTCTGGCTGGCCTCCTCATTCAGTATTAAAGAGAATTAAAAATGCGGGTCATGATAGTAACAGAACAATCAGTGACAAAAATAATGTTGTTCTACGCTGATAACAGGACTGTTTCAAGTCTGCAACTGAATATCAAATATCTAATTAAGATAAATTTACTATTTAAGCATTGCAGATCTATTACTTATTTTGTGGATTTACTTTTAACATGCAGAGACTAGTTGGTTAAAACCAGCTCTGATTCTGAGTTTGTGCGTGCTTTCTTTGGTGATGTTAGTGCTGTTCTTGCCACTGGCCCCACGAATACCTGCAGCCAAGGACGCGCCTCCTTTGGCCCATTTTGCCAATGAAGGTGATCAAGCATTTGCTGCCACACCCCAAGGACACCCACCTGCCTGCCAGCCTCGTTGTTGTGCAGGTTCATGGCCACCAGTCCGCTCCCGCTCTTGCCTGTTACGTTCTTGAAAGGCACGTCCAGGAACTTTCTGCTGAAGGACATTCCGTAGTGGATGTCGTCCGAGCAGCCGCCCCAGTGCCAGCCCTCGCTGGCCGAGCCGCCGTGCTGCAGGGAGGCGTCGCAGGAGCACTCGGTCATGTTCCCCGCGCTGCAGGACCGCGTCACGGAGTGCACGAGCCCCGCCGCCGTCACCGCCGAGATGAACGCCGTCTCCTTCGTGCCTGCAGCGAGGGGCGGGAGCGTTACTGCCTCAGACCCGCACCAGAGGGTCAGGAAAAGGGAGCAGTTACAAGTTTGAAGTCATCACAGCTCGGCCTGCAGTGTTACCTTGTTCAAAGCACTGGATGTTCGTACCCCAAAATGACTCCAGGGCCTCTTCATATGACCATGCTACCAATGCTGCTGTTTCTCGCTACTCGTACCACGCAATTTTCGGTAACTTCTTTCTAAATCTGATTAGGAACTTTATTTGCCGCAGAAATTTTCAAGCCGAATAATAAATAAAAACTCAAACCCAAAACTAACCACATTCCAAACCTCTTACTCTCCACTCTGCTTTTCACTATTCATATGGATTTGAAGAAGAAAAGTTCAGTTTAAGTCTCAGAGAAGCTGTCATGGTCCCAGGTTACTTTGGTACAGGGCCAAAACTTACCTCATGCTAAATTTAGCAAACATCGATGTTGTCCTAATTCACAAAGGTTGCAAAGAGCCCCAAAAATCTTAAACCAGGCAGAAATCAGGATGGCACAAAGATATTTAGGCCATGTGCTTTTCCTAGAATAAGCTGGCCATGGGAAAGACAGCAGCATGAAAGGCCTTTGCTCATTAGACTGTATCTCAGAAGAATCATGAAGGGTCCTGCCTACACTTCTCACACCTGTCCCATTCTCTGAAACTTCTGGCATAATGTGGCACACAGCTTAATACTGTGTTAAAGAAGGCATAATCTAAGCAAACTGAATATCAAGGAGTGGTCAATAAATGTAGTTGAAATTTTACTGAAATGGGCCAATTTTCACTGTTGTAAAAAGGATTTATTTCCAGTCCCCCAAGTTCCTACTCATGGGCAGGAAAATTCCTGTTTGTTTCTTCTGTTTGTATTAGTCTGTGGTGCTGGTACCACCGTAAAAGGCTCCCAGAGTGCACACTAGTAGAGCTTTGTGGGTGAGCAGTGCCACTCATTTATGGGTCTCCAGAAACTGTCCTTCCTGTTGAACAGAAGGACTAACAGACATGTGGCTCCATACAGTGGGGAAAACTGCTCTCATTTTCTTTTTTTCCCTTTCCTTTTTGGATTATGCATCACTTTTTATTCCTCACTTTATGTTTTCATGATTAATGCTTGGAGGTTTTATGCTGTTTAAGCACAAAGTGAAGACTGCATGAATAATACTTAAAAACCACGTCCATCACACAATCAGTGACCAGGGACCTAAAAAAAAGTTGCAGGATCCTTGCAATCTGCAGGAAAGATTTGATGTGACATTTGTTACAAAAACCTCATCCTTGTTTCGGTGGAAATTCCGGCAATTTCATAATTATTTTATGCACAAAAAAGCATCTTTGGTTTCACAATACCACATAACTTAACACATATGACACAATTAAAAGCATTTCACATTGTATTTAATGCCCTGAGCAGACCTTTTTACCTGCAAGTGACGTTTTCGAAATACTGTGTCATAAGCCCACTTATTTAGTAAGTTATGACACAAGGGGATAAACCCAACGTAAGTCTAAGAGCAACATTTCAACACGGTTAAGTGGGTCCACCTACGGGCAGTGTCATCTACGGACATACTCTGCGAAAATTGCAAGAAGCAACAACAACGTCGCAAAGACAAGGACAGGTTTCGTCTGCTCGGTGCCCTTCGTGTGCCCGCGGTACCTCCCGGGACGGCTGCGCTCGGCTCTGCCGACGGGACGCACGGACGGTCCCGGCCGCCGCCCCGCGGGGCTCTCGGCCCCGCAAACCCAGGACCCCGGGGCAGCCG
>VZRX01023074.1:0-83285 GCA_013398075.1 Notiomystis cincta | reverse complement strand
TCTCCAGTATGCACACACACTGTCTCCACTGTTCATTAAATTAACTTCTCTAAGTGTAAATCTGCTTAGTCACATAAACCTCCTTTTTTCAGCCAAGAGCCCCTGGTACACAGATCCCCTCACCCCTCTGGTTGCTCAGCAGTTTCTGACAATCATTTCTTTCCATCCCCTTGCTGCTCAGTCTTTCACTTACACAAGTCCATCCCTTCTCTGCTCATTTATTAAAGATTAATTTCAAACCCCTATTTTCCACCTCAGTGTGACTCCTTCCCTCACCTGCCAATGCATCATTGTACAGAATTCCAGAGACAAAAGCACGAGACCTTTCAGGGCTGGGAACAGAGACTGCAGCAGCCTGATGGAGCTGCTGGGACCACTCCTCACAGAGCTGAGCAAAGCTTCTCCTCTCCTGAGAAAGAAGCAGCCAGCTGGGAGTGAGAGAGGGGAAAACACCCAAGAAGAGCCAGAGCAGCAGAGCCCAGCCCAGGCCACCCAGCAGCCTCAAGGGCTGGGATTGGCACCTGACAGCTCAGAAAGCCTTCGTGGGGCACAGATGGCTCCACCAGGGAACATAACCATGATGGACCATTTTAACCCAGAAAAGCCAACAAAATACTGAGAGGAAACTCTGAGAGTGAAAAGTATCAATCTGGCCCTTCTAAGGGTGTTGTGAGGGTCTGAGAGAAGGTTGGACTTGATGGTATGGGAGGTCTTTTTCAACCTCAATGATTCTATGATTTCCCACAGAATTTTTCAATCAGGGAAAAACCTCTTGTGATAAAAATGTGATTAAGGTCAAGACACTTGCAAATATATGGTCCATAACTGTACCTTCTCATACTCTCATATTTAACCAAGGTTTAAAAGTAAAAAACAAAACAAAAGCAACCAAAAAAACCAAACCCAAGCTAAAGATCAGGTGGGACTATATATCAATAAACTTAATACAAGAAAACATTTAGAGAAGCCCAAATAATTCAGAAAGAAATTGATAATGCAAAACTACACACAGGTGTAAACAGCTTTTTTTGAAAACCTTGTGAAGGTTGGCTATTAGAAATTATTCTTAATGGTATTTGCAACAGCTTAATTTGCCTATTTAAAATAAATCAAATCCAGTTCCTTTCTCAAATGTTCTTCTCCCACTCCTAAATGATACAAGCTCATTTAACAACTGGTAGTCAAACATGTTGCAAACTGCAGAGGATTATTGTGAAGCAAAAATAATTCTGCCATTCTAAAAAAAGTGGCTGGCAATTAGTGATTTCAGTTGGCCTTTTCTCCACAGTATTTAGCAGAATGTTATATTTAAGCCTTATTAAATGTACAGAAATTCTAAAATTTTAAATTTAGATTTCCTTGCTAATTCTCTGTCAAAGTCAAATAGATAAAATATAAATGTGGAAGCAATCTTAGACAACAGAAATGGAATGGCCATACTGGGTTAAAAAAGAAATCACTGCATTAATGTACCTGTATGGTCTGTATCACCATTTGATTTTCAAGAGCAGTACCTGCTTGAACACTTAGCTTAAACCCTATTTTCACCTAAGAGTAGCTTGAAACCTAACAGGGTCAAGAGAAAATAAAAATAAACACTTTTAGAGTATATTTATATCTATTTAAGTTAAGCTGTTGGATTTTTCCTCATCTGAATTTGAACTATCAGCTCCTCATGCATCTTTTTCACACACTAGAAAATTCCCTGCTTTCTTTGTCAGAAATATTTTACCCATAACTGATGGTTTGGAGAACATTGTTACCTGAGATTCTTTAAATTCTATTCTCAACTCATTCCTTCATCAATCTTATCAATTATATGTATAAAACTAGGGCAATAAAGTTTAATTGTTCTGCTTTTTCATTAAACTGAAATGGATCACCCAATTCTGATTTTGTTATTCAATATTAACAAGATTTCAGTGTATCACACAATGCCGTATCTTTATACCAAGAGCAACTTCAGGATCACCTTCCTGTGTGTTTCCAGGGAAGAAAGTTTATACAGATGAAAAAAAAAGGCAAAAAGAAGCCCCAAACTCCTAGCAATGACCACATCCAGATTTCTTGGGGCCGTGCAGAGGCACTGAAAATGAGATAAACATTCTGGCCTTGCCTCTTGCTTGCCCTCACTACACACAGGAAGAGGATTTAAACAGAATCATAGAATCATTTGGATTGGAAAAAGCCCTCAGGATCGAGTTAACCCAGCACAGCCAAGACCACCCCATATCTACTCATAAAAGCACTTTTCATGGTGAAGTTCCTTTAGATTCCATAAACTCTCCAGCCAGTGTGGAAAAAGGCAACAAAGACTGGATCCAATTAAAGACTCACTCAGTCTTTTACTTTATAGACAAGTTGAAAAGGCCATGAACTATTGTAGGTATCTCACACCACTTTTTGCAGTATTATATTTTAAGATCTATATTAATTTTCAGCTCCAAGTCTCTGCAGGCTGCTGAAGCCACTGCTTTCCCCACCCCTCCTGCATCTCCCACACCAATGGCTGGGCCTTCCATTCCCTTCCCCCTTTACTGCCTCTCCCTCCCCTGTGTCAAACTGTAACGTAAATTTTAAAGCAGAGGAAACTGCAGAGCAGAGTCTGTGTGGTTTGGCATCTCCCTGTGTGGTGGATCCTTTGGTGGCACACTCAGACAAGGAAGCGATGCCATCTCCTTCAAACACTTTGATGAAGTTGCCATTTCCTCCCTTGACTCTGCCAAAACCCAACAACTGCAAAGGCTGTAAGGTCTCTCACTGACTGTGTGGCAAACACAAAAATTAGAAACTCTCCAGTTGTAAAGAGTGGAATAATGATGTTAAAAGTTAATGCAATGAACGAGGTACTCCTGGCTATCCAGCACAGGCAAAATCATTCACCTTCTGCACGTGCTGAGCTTAAAGGTTGGAATAATGCTCATTTTGGTGAAAACTTCATCAAGCAAAGCCAATCTTTGTCCCTTAAATAAGAAGACAGGCTACATACACTAAGAAATCAATGCAGGAGGCAAGCCTGCATGTCAGTGTGGTGAAAGCATTTGCAGAATAAGGATAATATTTACTGTCTTTCCAAAGTTTTATAAAGAGTAACTCAGAGGCAGGTGACAGAACAAAGTTACTGATATGTCTGTGTTTCCTTCTGAGAACGTGTTCATGCTGTACACATTAATAAATATCAGTGAGAATAAATCACAATAACATATATGGGCAATTGAGCATGAATTTTGTGAATCACTGGAGATTGCTACCATAGTTATTTACAGGAGCAGCAAACAAATCTGTGATTATATTGAAATATAGGTAAAGCCTACATTAAAGCAGAGAAGGTGTAGTGAAGATTAAAGAGAAAATGCACCTATTCTTACAACAAACAGATAAAGACAAAAATTAGCATTTCCCATTGAGCAGGAAAAAATGCTTTGCAGTTCATTAAGAAGAATGAAGGGAAAAACAGGGTTTGGACATATTCTTCACAGTTTTAAAGATGCCAACAGCAGAAGGTGCATTTTGGATCATGTTTTGTGGTGTTGCAGCCTTAAAGAAAATGTATGAAATTCCACTCAGTGTTTTGAAACAAGATTATAATCTCTGATACAGGAAATTAAGAGAAAAATATTTATGTGTACGTCGGTTTCTCCTTATTTACACATTATCTCAGACAAATGTAGTTCAGAAACAACCAACAGATACATCTAAATAAATGAATATTGGGTTTGTCCCACCCTGACCTGCAGAAGATGAGAAAACAACTTATTTTCAGTTTCCTTGGCACTGTGGTTGCAATCCACACACCTATCCCTGCAAGAGCTCAGGCTGACACTTCCCAAAGCAGCTGAGAGCCCTCGTGTCTCCCCATCCTCAGGACCCCAGAGGAGGATGGGGGATCTGACAGATGCAGTTTGCTCTGAGAACTGATCTTTCTCTAACAAGAGAGCCACAGTTGTTTTAAACAGGTGTTTTAAAAGAAAGATGTCCAGGTGAAGAAAACTTCAGGGAGGCATTACCTGCAGTAAGGAACTAATTCAGCTGAATTGATTTCCTCCCAAATGTTTCTCACTCTTTATGGCTGAGGAGCCTCACTGCACGGGAGACTACAAAAACAGGAAAGAAAACCCAAAAAAAGTGTTTATTTGAATTATTTTCTATCCCCCAGCTGGTTTTGGCAGTTATTTTAAAATGCCAGAGAATTCATTGCACTTTGAGGAAGGCATTTGTTATTTCTTAGTTGTGAACAAGACAATCCCAGGGCCCAAAGTTCAAACGACAACATTCACAGAAGGCAATAATTAGAGTCAACTGCCCTGAGATGCTGTTAAAACTGAACAGCCCTGTCTGGTACTTGTAGGGTCAGAAATTTAATGTTGCACCATTTGGTGTAATGGCTCTGGTAACTGATTTCTTATTTTCACACCTACAGTGGAAAGTAATTAAAGTCAAATCCTGTTAGCTGTAATTAGATGGCAGGACTCATTTAAACTGAATGCAAGAAAGAGAAGAAAAGTAAAGGATGAGAAAAATGAAGGAAGTATCAGATTTTATAATTAGCAGGTCAGTACCTTCTCTAGTCTGAATTTACTTCCAAAAGAAAATTATCTAGTAAAGGCCTGAGAATTACAGACCTTTAGATTTTATTTTTCCTTCAAAATATCAAAAATACTAAAGAAAGAAATGAATTTATATATTTTTAATAGGGCTTTTACAGTCTACTCGTAGAAAGCAGTTGTATTAAAATAAAACTATAAAAAAGGAAATCTTGTTTGTAACACTTAATATTTGGTCCAGCCTGGAGGAGAGGAAGCTTTGGGGTGACCTCACTGGTGCCTTCAGGTTCCTGAAGGGAGCCTACAAGAAAGATGGAGAGAGGCAATTTACAATGGATGGAGGGACAGGACAGGGGGGAATGGGCTCCCACTGCCAGAGGTTGGGGATAGATGGGATATTGGGAAGGAATCCTTCCCTGGGAGGGTGGAGAGGCCCTGGCACAGGGTGCCCAGAGAAGCTGTGGCTGCCCCTGGATCCCTGGAAGTGTCCAAGGCCAGGCTGGACAGGGCTTGGAGCACCCTGGGATAGTGGAAGGTGTCCCTGCCCAGGGCAGGGGTGGAATGAGAAGAGCTTTAAGGTCCCTTCCAACCCAAACCATTCTGGGATTCTGAGATTCCACTCCCTCCCCTTGGGATAATGGCAAATCCTGCAGCACAAACAGGCTGTGAACCACAGACTCTCTTCTGAGTTTGCAGGAATTTTTCTTTAACTGTTGAATTTAATTTCATAACCTTCCTGGATCTCTGAAGAGGTGAAAGCCTGCTCAGAGATTAGAAAGGGGATCAGCAGGATTTGACAAGGCCATTTGATGTATTTGCCTGTAAGAACCCTGGCATTGCAACCTTCAGGGGGACAGAAAGCTGACAGACAGAGAAAGGACACAAAGAATGCAGTCCGGCCTTTAATAAAAATCACCAGGGATTTTTATGAGGGGGAAAAAATAGATACATTTCTAAGCTTTTTTTAAACCTTCCTAATCTGAAAAACAAAGAACTTCTGATTGTGAGAGACACCTAGTGATCAACATAGAAGTAGTTTGAGTATAAAGTAGTCAAAAAGCCCTGCACATGAAGATAATTGGAGTATCTGATGCACAAATCAATAGTATTTATCTGCTGAAGGCGTTTTGACTTCAAAATCACATAAAATTTGAGACAGAGTCTTAGAGAACTTGAGTTGTCTTATCCTGGCAATGCCACATCACCACAAAAACCTCAAAGACTCTTCCTTATTTTTCTTGTTCATCATTAACTTAAATCATGAGTTTTACAGCTTCTTTCAGATCCTTGGCTTGACCATCTCAAGTAATTTCATTTTTCTGCCCTCAGAAGTCCTCTCAGAAAGGCCTCAGCCTGGCTCAGTTTGCAAACACTGAAGATGCCAATGCAGAAATGTGGAAATCCCTCTACAACCCCAGAGATCCCACTGTCTAACACTAAAGTATTTTATCCTGCACGTAATCCTGGAACAATTGGGAAATCTAATTAAGCAGTGAAGCATATAAAGAAGAGTGAGCAACACAGCCCAATACAGCCATTATAAAAATCAGAATATTGCTGGATGTAATTTATTTACACATTTTCTACTCCATTAATTTGAAATGAAAATGTATTTATCAAGTCACTGAAAATCCTTCTCCTTAAATATGCAAATATATCTTCCAGAATTTCCCAGTCTTCAGTCACTTGTAGCTGTACATAAACACTGAAACTCCAAAATACCATAAATTTGTTAAAGGGCAAGTTTTTCCTCAATGCACTGTAGAAATGAAAATTTATCAATTACATGTTCTCAACTATTTTCCATCTATTGAGATTTAAATTTCTATATATAAGCTTGGCTGAAGACAGGTGTTAGTGCTGGGGAGAAATTCCTGAGTTACCAGAGGAAACCTTAAGTATTCTGTTATCAAGGAATATAAACTTTGATCAATGTGGCACTTCCTTAACTAGAAAAGTTTCTAGCTGCATATTTAAGAAAGCATCATTTATTTCATTTAAATGGCTTTTAACAATGCTAGAATCTTAGCATCTTCATATACATGGGTTAAAAAAGAGTAAGGATCTGGGGAAAAAATCAAAATAATTACAATGCTGCTGGTTTTCAACTATAAGTAGCATGGATTTGACCTTTGACAACACTCAAAATGCACTAGGAACATTTTTTGTACAAAAAGCCCAAGTCCCTGTCTTGAAAAGTTTCCCAAACAAAGGCACAGACTTCCTTAAACCTGCTCATGGAAGTGTGTCCCTTCTGGTTCACCAGGATGAGGACTGGAGAGCCAGGTTATTGCTGTTAGGAACCTTACACGGCTGAAATAACGCTGAGAGACAGCAGTCCAAACATTCCATAAGGCAAGAGGAACAGTTTCAGGAACTAGGAACCAATAGTAAATAAATATTCATTAATTAATATATAGTTAATCTCATGTTTTTAAAAACACAGTCCCCTCTCTCAGATGTAGGCATGGCTGTGCTGCTGAGAAATGAGGAAATTGCTTCCTAAAGTATAGTTTCAACAAAAATGAGGATAGACAACTCTGTAAAAGGCTGTAAAAAGCAGAATGGCAGCAAAAGACCACACAGAACACACCAGGGTTAACCCTGGCTCACAAAGAAATAGCCATTTGTACCCAGCTTGCTGTGGAAAGTCTACAGAGAAATGTATTTAGAAAGAAACATTTGGGGAGATACTGGAGAAATCCAAAACTTTCATCAGACACGGATCAGAAAAACCTGGACTACTTGGTCCTGCTCTGAGCAGAGGGCTTGAACTACAGGATCTCCAAAGGCCCTGCCAATCTCAACAATTCTGTGATAGCAGCAAAAAAATGAAGAATTAATCAAACTCATGCCATAAAGCCAACTTTGATCATCTGGGGATTTTTTTTTGGAGTTGATGTGAGAAACACAGAGGTCTAAAATGAGCTCTTTGGAGATGAGAACACTGATAATCACATACAGAATCCAAAATTGTTGGAAAGTGGATTCAGGAGATGTGTCCCACCTTTCTGCTGTTGAGAGGACATTGTTGAGATCTACTTGGGCATTCCTGGTAGATTTCTTTCCAATACATGAAAAGAAGCCACCAGCACTGAATTTTCTGTAGCCCTTGGTTTGCAAAGCCAGGATCTGAGCTGGTTTCACAGCCCTGTGCTGCCTTTCTGCTCTTAGGTTTGCCCTGACACACATGATCCAGAGCAGACTCATAGAAGCAATCTCTTGTTCTCTCATGACACAACTGTCATAGAAGTGCTCACATTGGTGTCTGTCCTTGCACTGACAACATCTTGAAGGAAATTCAAATAAAATATTAGATGAGGTTGAGCTCTGCTTATCTTTTCTTGCTAAGACATTTAGTGAATCAATACAAAAACACCAAAACAAAACCTCAGCAATGTCTATATTTTAGCAGACCACAGAGGAAGAATAACATTATTTGTAACTATTATTCCTCCTTACTCAGTGAATGGTTTCAGTAAAACTCAACATTCAATAAAAATGATTCATCTCCCTCAGCCTTTATTTGCTGCTTCATGTTTCTAATGAACTTAATGTAGCAAGTGATGTAATCAGACAAAAGCATGGTAAGAGCTCTTGCTGCCACTACAGGCACAATCATATTTAATTAAGAATTTATCATTAGCTGAAGGTATTAGTTAACTATTACAGGCCCACTATATTGTCTAGCTCAGAGAAGCAGCTTCCTCATTAACAAACAAGTGCTTGGATCTAATTGTTGCCTCTTTAATCAGCTCGGTGCATTAGTATCTCATTAAATGGGCCTCACAGAACAAAATTATTGCTTTGATACCACTGGAAAGGATTAACAAAACCATAATAAATTCTTGGAGGCTTTATCCAGCATCCATTCACAAAGGACTAGGAATAAACAGGCTTTAATTACTACCTGGAAACACTGAGTGGAATTACATTCCAAGGAGTGACGCCTGGGTTGAAGTTTCAGTCTGGAACCCGGACTCCTCGGAGAGTTACACACTCCCCTCTGCAGACAGCTCTTACAGCAGCTCAGGGATGGAGGGACAACATCCAGCACCAACTAATTCTTTTTTCTACTTCTACAGACATTTTACATTCATATTTCACTTTGATCCCACATATCTAGGCTGACAACACTCCTTTCTTCTCCAGGCATTACCCTATAGAAGAAAATAAATTGAATTTTTTGTTTGCTTGTTTGTTTGGTTTTTTTCCCTGGGTGGGTGTTTTTTCCTCTTTAATTTTGCAAGAAATCAATGAACATTGAGGATCCTCTTGTTTTGTTCATTTCATGAATATTCCTTCCATAACTTCATAGATCATCATGGGATTACCATGGATACAGGAAATCTGTTGGAAATCATGTCTGTCCATCTGTTTTTAAGTGGGCACTACTACCTCATAAGCAGAGGGTCCCTAAAATGTTTCTTTTTCTCTCCCTAATAAAAAAAAAATTGCCTAATATTACACAAGCAATGTAAGACATTCAGGAGATGTTTCCTTTGTTTTCATCATATTAATCTGAATATCAGCAGGAAAAAATTTCCACTCAATCCTTGAAGGAATTTTGACTTAGGGATTCAGCAAGTCAGAGTTTGCATCTTTATGAAGAGAAAATTGTTAGGTTCTACATTTTGGCAGACCAGAACAAGAGATGTAAAGTAATCTCATATTGCTTTCAGGATAATTTTCAATAAATAAATTGTGTGAGATAATGCTGTGGGAACAAAAAAATCAAGCTGAAGGAATGGCTGCTATAAAAGTGATTTTGTCTGAATAACAATACTTCAAAAAAAAGTCTCTTTTCCAGAGATGAACTGATTTTTCACTGGAGAATAGGTCAGAAATACAAGTGCAATAAAATATTATTTCAGATTTTTTCTAACACTCCATAATGAGCAATTTGATCCATTATTGCTGTCTTGAAAAAGGGAATCAGAGTAGTTCATATTTAAAAGAGATGTTCATAAGTCTCTTTTTAAACAATAAAATAGAGACAAGCTTGTTTTCCTTTCACCTCCAAGAGACAATCATTCCAATGTGAAGGAAAATTACTTTGTATTCTTAAGAAAATCTGCTAAAAGAAATCTTAAGATTTCCTTGCAAAAACAATCTTTTGTTTCCAGTTTATGCTCATATAATCACTGTCAAGAAGATGGAATTCAAGTTATTTGTAAGACAAAAGAAACAAGACAGCCCTGAGAAAATGTGGTATTTAAGAAAATATCTGACAGCAACAGAGGATGTCAAAGGTCTGTCACTGGGGATCACAGCAGCACCTCCTCTGATCCCCTGTAACAAATGCACATTGGCAGTGCAGTGTGAGCACTGCTGCTCTGGGGGGTGCAGTGAGCTGCAGATCCACCAGGATAACATTCCCAGTGTGTACTGGGAATCAGGGGATCCCACACTGGTTCGGGTTGGGAGGGACATTAAAGCCCATCCAGTCCCACCCCATCCATGGGCAGGGACATTTCCACCATCCCAGGTTGCTCCAAGCCCTGTCCAGCCTGCCCTTGGACACTTCCAGGGATCCAGGGGCAGCCACAGCTGCTCTGGTGAATTCTCAGCAGAAATCTCCTTCAGAGTCTGTGCAGCCCTGGCCAGGCACCTGTAAACACTAAAATAGGTAAAATCTTTGACTTAAAGACAGCACTGCTCTCCCTCCCCTCATGGAATCCTGCAGGATCCTCAGGAGGGTTTTGTCTAATGGCAATCACCTTAATTATCCTTATTCAACACCTGTAGATGTAGATGGCTCCAGTGATGGCAAATTCCTTTCTTTCCCTCCCTTTTCTTTTTTGAGACTTTATTCTATGCCAGGGTGATATCTTTTTTACTCGTCTTGCTTATTTTTACCAATAGCAGAAAGTTTTCTACTTTTTAATATAAAATTCATATTATAATAATTATATTTATTGTTTATATTATCATTTGTATAGAATATAGATATTCATAGAATTATGTGGGTCTTTAGAATAATTCAGGAATTAAAACATGAGAAAATAGCAAAAAAAATTCAGGGACAGTCAAGCTGAATCCAAAAATCGCTCTGAATACAAAAAGAAAAACAAACCAATTTTTTAAGAAAGCAAATTTTCTTAAATATAAAACTCACGGCATTTGAAAATTAGACCAAATTTTCCTTGTTATCAATTTTGGATATTTAGAAGCTTAGTCTCCGGGTCAGTTTTCCTGCTGAACTTGATAAGAACAACTTTTCCTTGTTCTTGAATACAACAGTTTGAGATTGAAAAGGAAGCTATTCTGTGCAAGTTTTCATACTTTTCAAAGATAAAGAATACAACAAGCATTTTTAATTAAAGCTTTCAAATCAAACCACAGGTGTTCTTCATTAAAATTTTGGCAGTTTGTCTCCTACTAAAATAAAAAAACAAAAAAAGTAAGACTTTGAATTAAGTGCTGAATTATTGTTCTGATGTGGAGCAACAGTTTTATGCCTTCTCCAGTGCTGCATAAAGCTTTGAATCTGCCTTTTCACCTGTCACACTTTTTTTTTCCCCCAAATCCTCTCTAATCTCCATTCCTTTGCTGTTTAAGCAGTGCTTTTCCAGACATAGATTTTTATTTTGTTATTTAGTAACTATGGAAGTATTAACTTGTGTATATCTTAATCACATTGATCTCTGCCTGTCTGAATATTGGCATTTAATGCCATGACACTGCTGTTTATTGATTTTCAGCATTCAGTGGATACTGTCACTAAATACAAACAATTTACATTGCCCATCACACTTATAAAAAACAATCCAGTTAAACCAACATTTTATACCTCGTGCTCTAGAATTTGCTATGCTTCCATGTTTTCTTGGCTTTATGGCATTTTTTGTAAAGTGCTCCCCCTGAAAAGTATGTACAAACCAGCATAAAATAAAATATATCACTTTTGGCACTAATAAATTATAAAAAAAAACCCTCAGAATCTTTCTGTTGTCTCCTAAGCAAGACTTATCAGCTGCAGCATCTACTGACAAGGTAATCTTAAGGAATCTAAAAAGTTCTAAAAATAGCCTAAAAATGCCTATACAATGTTTTGAAGACAGAAGCAGATTAAGGCAGTGAGGAATTGGGATAAACAAGGGAAATAAGGCCCTGAATTCCCTGCCCACTTCGTGCTCAGAGTTGCTCTTTCAATCTGTAACATCAACCTAATTTTTCAGTAAGTGCTGCTGGTTACATTGACACAAAAAAGAAGCGTGAAGAAATAGGGCTTCTATTTAATTTGTTTTCCACACAAACATGCAAATGTTTGATTATTCATTTCTTTTATCTTTGCCTAGCAGTGGGAAATCCTTATCAGTAGAGAACAGCACCCAAATTACAGGGTGTGTTTGCCTCTTCCACAGTTCTGTGGCAGTGAACTCCAAATCTTCTGTTAATGACTGCAGAAGGCCAAGATTTCATCTACCAGCTGAATTGTAAAAAACAATTGCAGGTTAAAATGGTCAGTTACACACACAAGTCATTTTTCACAGATAGATCAAAATTATATAAATTCAACATCAATATATCCAGCCTCCTGTCAGGGAGTTGTAGAGAGCAAGGAGGTCCCCCCTTGAGTCTCTTTTTCTCCAGGCTGAGCCCCTCAGCTGCTCCTTATCAGACTTGTGCTCCAGCCACCTTAAAATCATAATTAAACTGATAGAAGGAGCGGGGGGAAACACAAAAATTAAACTAAAAAGGCTTTAAACTGAAGAGATTTTAAGCCATTGCTGCCTGACTGGTCAGGGAAAGTGATCAAAGATATTGGGATGAGAATGATGTTGGTAACAAACTGATGGTTTAGCTCTTACTGAGCAGTGTTTGCACCAAGTCAAGGATGCCCCAGCTTCTCCCACTGCCCTGCCAGAGCTGCCTGGGGGCACGAGGAGCTGGGAGGGGATCCAGAACAGGCTGACCCCAGCTGTCCAAAGGGATATTCCAGATCCCACAGCATCATGCTGAGCAGTTAAACCACAGGGCAGGGACTAGGGCACTGCTCAGGGACTGGTGGGCATGGTGAAATACCCCATTGTGCATCACTGCTTTTGTAGATTCTTTATCATCATCATCATCATCATCATCATCATCATCATCATCATTATCATTGTTATTATTGTTGTTGTTATTATTATTATTATTATTGTTATTGTTATTACTACAATCCCTTCCATTTCTGTCCTGTTAAACAGACTTTATCTTAACCCATGATTTTTACCTCCTTTCCAATTCTGTCCCCCATCCCACTGGGGAGGAGGAGCAAGCACCTTTGGGGTGTTACAAACCACAACATCCTATCCCTCTTGGAATTCTCTAATTCCCTTTGGAGAACTGAGCAAAGGCAGGAGCTTCCTCCAGCTTCTGGTACAAGCACCTTCCCATCACCTTGTACAGCAGAAGAGGACCAGAAAGGCAGGAAATGGCTCAGAGATCCCTTTTATCATTCTCTTCCTCTGCCAAATCACTGATTAGCTACTTTCAGACAATAACAGAAGATTCTGTTGCCAAGGTGACCTCATTTCTGAGAACCCAGATCTCTTCCCGGGTGATTACATTTCCATGCTAGAGCCCTGAAGGAAAAAAACGTCCTCAGTGCTTGTATTTATTTTAATCACTGCACTCATCTCTAATTTTTAAAGGAGAAATTAGTTACACATTAAAAAAATTGAGTTAGTGGCTCATTAAAGACAGGCAGAATCTAAATGTCCCAGTAAATTTATAATGGGCAGGCAGATATTTCCAAACTTGTGTGGCATAAAGACAAGGCTGGGAGCAACAGATCAGTCACGTCCTGCTCCTGTCACTTACTCTCACCTTGGTGAAGGCACAGAAAAAGGAACAATTCCTCTCATTTTGCCACGTTTCAATTTATCTATTGAATAACATCATCATTATGCCTGAAACACTCACCTGAAGTGCTCAGCAGACTGGATAAAAATTAGTGTCTTAACACAGAGTGAGAAGCGAGATGCTGAGATCACAGAAGGAAACTTAATTTTCCACAAAGCCCAAGGAAAAAAGAAGCAAACAGAGAATCTGAGGTTTCTCTTACTACACTGAATATTGATTTTAAAGGGTCTCCAGAATCTAGCAGGTAATATTCATTTTATCTTTATAAGCATTTACAACTCTGTGAAACATTTTTTTTAAAAATAACAATTAAGAAGCAAACACATACAGAAAAAGAAAACAGAAGACTAAAATATGGTAAGAAAAAAGCAGATTGTGCTAGAAATTACTCCCAAACACACACAAATTTTACTGAATTAAATTAGTCTCAATACACAGTGAAAGGTACTTTCAAACCCCCCAGAACAGTCGGGTTCCTGGCTGGCAGATGAACTGAGGCTGGGACTCAGATGCTCTCTAACTTTCTCCTCTCCTGGCCACACATTTCAGTGGTGAGAGGCAGAGGGGAGCAGTCAAATTCCAGTTCTGCTGATCAGCCACAGCATCACCAAATCAGAAAAGAGAGTGGAACAATGAAGCACAGGAGCCTCTCTCTGCTCAAGGCCTGGACTGGCAAAAAAAATGCTTTTTGGAATGAAAACTGAATTTAGGAACACAGAAAGTTCTTATTCCTAAGCATTATTTGAAAAGCAAATGTTCCATTCAACAACAAGGCTCCAGTTAAATCCTATCAGAGTGGCCTGTCACACAGGACAAAAGCAGCACAACTGGATTATTTCTATTATACACCTCTGCAAGTATTTTAAAACGTGCTGATTCTTCTCACCCCTGCATGGAACATGAGGCCTCTCAGAATCTCCAACACTGGATCAACTGCTAAGAAGATTTCCGGGTTTTCCTGTTCCTAAATGAACTTTTACAATGCTAATATTTAAATTATTAACTACTAAAAGTGCCTTCTTTATTAATTAAATGTATACCAGTAGTAAAGAAGTCCAGAAATACTAACACCATGATATAAAGTTATGTACTGTGGTTTTCTCTATGAAACTAAAAATGGTGACAGTCTAATGACTTGCATGATTCCATAGTCAAATATCATTAAATTCGCTTCAGTAAAATATTTAAAATAATCAAATGTGAATTGTTTTCTTCACCAAAATGATACTTTTGCCAATGCCACCTAAGTATCACAGCCAGATATCCAGACTCAATGGGGCTCTTTAAAAGCACACTGATTTTAAGCTGTAACTCTGTTAAAAATAATTTTGATTTTTTTTTTGAAGGCTTCCATCACAAAATTGAATAGGTAAAGAAAAGCCTCATAAATCCCATTTTCATACTTCAAACACAGTTTATGTGACACAAAACGTGTTGTAATTTGATTAACTGAAAACACAGCTCACAAGTGCTGTGCCAGAACTCCAAGAACATTAATGAAAAACAAGCAGCAGAAACTTGAAGGTGGGTCCTTGACTCATAAATTACCACAACCACCAACACAAATCACTGTTTTATACATCTCCTCAACAAACACAGGCACTGAGAAATCAGCAGCATTCACTGGGAATCTCCATTTCTTCTCTAAACCAAAGAGGCCCCTCATTATTCTTTTACTTCATGAGAGATTTGCAGAACATCATTTCAGCCAGAATATGCATAAATCAGCCTGGCTATTGGAAATGGGAACCAGCAAAGAATTTATCTGCGAGTTCCCTGAAGTTGTAATGACCAGGTAATGGATTAATAACGTTACTTTCTTGGCTTGTGGCCCTCAAGCTTCAAACTTAGCTGATTTATCTGCAAACTGCAATCCTGTGTTTGGGCAGGACCACAGATCTGTTGATAACTTAGAAGTAATTACGAACTGACACAGTGAAAGCCTAAAGTTGTGCTTGAGCCATTTGTCTCATAACGTGCAAAAGCAAAATTCTTCTGAAAAGAAGTGACAGAAGAAATGTAAATCTAAAAAATCTAATCTAAAAAAAAATTCTTAAAAAGGTTTAATAAGCACTTTCCACCATTTTTGTTCTTTTCCTCTGTAAATGATTTAAAATAGAAAAATAAATTCCCAGGTAGGTGATGAAAGCAAGTGGAGGTGAATGTAAGACCATTAAGCTCTAATGTAAATTCTACTCGTGTTTACTTTGAGTTAAAATATCATAAATATTAATTCCCAATTTCTCAACAGTACATTTTAATTGCTGGTGTCCTACAAAAAGATTCAAATAAATTTTTGAGGAGCAGAAAATACAATTACAAGAGTTACCATATCTAGTTCTACCTGGAAACTCCTGCTTGGCTTCAGCAATTCAAGTCTCTCTGATAAAATACATACTATTATAATATGGAAAAAGAGAGAGGAATTTGATTTGGTGAAGTAAATAATGATTTTCAAGTGAAAACCACAGACAGAGGATATTTTACTGGTTTTTTTTCCTAATCCTGAAATACACTTTGCTTGTGGAATTCGAGGCTCTCACAAAGAACTAATGCATATTTCTTTGTTATGAATTTACTTCAATAGGTTCTAAAACGCAGCTTACAGCCAGTGTAGTAAAGATAATTTTTAATTTTCCTAATTTCATAAAAAGAAGCAATATACTGACACTGTGGCCCTTCTCCATTATATTAAGCAGCAAAAATTACCTAACTTTTAGCTTAAAAATTTGCACAGGCATACAGGGGTTGATTGAGAGCAATGCATCCCTTCACCCCATCCTTCTACAAGAAATCATGATTCATTTTTAACTCACATTCTGGTTTTCTGTTTCTCCACCACTCGACAGCATTATCAGTTCCATCTCACTCTGTGAAATGTCAGGAATACAAACTTCTGTCAGCTGGAAATGGACAGGAGCTCGGGATGTCAAATGGGCTGTCACTGTGCCCCAAGTCTCCTAAATATCACAGAATCATCCAATAACTCAGTCTGGAGAGGACTTCAGAGGTCACCAAGCCCAATCCCCTGCTCCAGGCAGGGTCAGCTGGGAGGCCAAAACTGCTCAGAGCTTTATCCAGGCAGGTCTTGAACAGCTCCACAGATGGAGACTGAACCTGTTCCAGAGCCTGACTCTGCTCTTGGAGGAAAACTGATCATCTTGTTACACACACAATCCCTTCACTACAGGGATCTTTCCCACATTTCCTCCCTGGGAGTTCCCTGGAAGTTACAAAGTACTAGTTAGGGATTTAGGAAGATGAACCCTTCCCACAGGAGTAGAGGCTTTCTTGGGGCTGGTCCTACATCCTCTTCCTCCCTTTATTTATTTAAGAAAATAAATATACCAAGATAGGAAGAAACACTAGTTCTAGAAATTAAAGAAAACTGAAAATATTTAGAAGTCCCCCAAAAATAAAAATTCAGGATACAAGAAAAATAACAAAAATTGAGACCATCATAAAGCAAAACCAGATCACTTTATAACTTGCTTCAACTATGTTTTTTACCATTCCTCTCAGAGAAATGGGATCACAGGTGCCAGACAAGCTTTAATATCATAAAGTGACAGGTGAAGGTTGCATTTCATATCCCAGTGTCAGGCTCCTTCTGCTCCCTTCCAGCTGAGGTCTTCACACATTATGTTCCAGGTAAATCTTGTCAGTTATGTGTCAGGGAATTTGGAAAGGAGACAAGGAAATGAAAATGACTCCAGTAAGAGTAATACAGACATCAAGATCAAAATGAAAATGGTAAGAATTGTTCTGAATACTTAATAACTCCTTCAAAAAAATCACTTAGCAACTCTGACTTTAGGTCCTTCTTCCACAAAGAAGAAATGAATGAAGTAAAATGGGTAAATTTTAGTACTTTATTTTCCCAAAACTTATTCAATTAGCTGAAATACCATGAAAAATATCCTGTCCTGCTTCTCTTTTAATCAAGGTTTGCAGCTCACAGAAAGCTGAGAAAAAGTGCTGAGAACCTGAAGCGAAGAACTGGGGCATGTAACCATCCATATATGTGGTGTGAAGTCCAGGCCTTCACTAAATAAGTATTCCTTCTCCATTAGGCTATGATGGAAGTTCTTCCCTTTGGATTCACAAATCCCAGCTGTAACAAACCTTAGCAAAATGCCATGAACTCAAGGAGCCATTGCAAAAGCCTTTGGTATCAGCAAAATGATGAAAGTAAAATTTGCTACTCAAGTGATGATTTGGACATCCAGATTTAAATAATGAACTACTTTCATCACCTGGTATTCAGAAAAAAAGGTCAATAAGGAAGCCAAGGTCTCTCCTCCCCATGCTGGCCTGGAAGACCAGCCTGTTGGTCAAGGGTAAACACTGTGTTTAAAGAAGAGCAATGAGGAACCTGAGAAAAGACAGCAATTTTTGTTTTCTTTAAGAAAACAATTAAACGAAACAAGAAATATCTCCAGCTCTCAGATTGGTGTTGTTTCAGTCACTCAGAAATTAAAATTATCAGGATGAATATCCTATCCAAAGTAATTCTTAAACGTGTAGTATTTCAAAGTCTTGAAAAGTCCAGATAAACTATGTCTGTGTCCAGATTTATACTTACTCAACAAAGGGTTATGTTGAGTTTTGGGGATTTTTTTTCATGTTTTTCACCACAAATGTGAAGATATTCAAAAAACTTTGTTAAATATTTTGCAGAATATCAATTTTACAATGGACATGTACTTATTTTAGGAACATCCTGCTGCAAATCCAAGAGAAATTAGGTTATCTGGTTGTTAGCTGATATACAAGAACCATTGTTACAACAAATACCTACTTTTTATTTATAGCTCGTTGTAACAGAACATTAGAAAAGTAGAAAACAGGTTCGTATTCTATTCTTGGTGGACATCACTGCTTTATTACTGAAGATAGATTTAATTTCATTTCCATCAGCTGGTGTTGCACTTCAGTTATTATGGCTCCAATGGGTGTAATGAAATGTCACTGCTCTGCAATGTGAGAGTCAGGAACAACATTAGAAAATCAATACCGTGGTCGGGCTATTTTGGCATTCCTGAGAATTATGGGTTACTTTATAAAACTCATGTGCTAACTGCATTAAGGCCTCTTTCCTTACATCCTCTAGTTTTCAATTTTCTATGATATTGAAAAACTTCAGCCGCTCAACACAAATTCTCCACATTTGGCTCTATCCAGTGCTGGCTCCTTACAGAAAATCAGATAGCTATTGCCTTTTCTAATAGGCAAGACCAAAGATGCAGAAAACAGCACATTTAACTCAGTTTAAGCCCTCTGCTATGTACTGCTGAAAGCTCCCTCCCTTCCTCTCATCAGAGCCTTCTTTGGGTTCACTACTGCCAGTCAACCGGGCACTCAGGCGGTGCTCGAATGGTCGTGAAAATGATCCAGCCTACGCAAGGCTCCATCTGAAACCAAGCCATAATGTCTCTTGCAGCAAGCTCCCCGTGCTGAGAGCTGGGAATTTGGAATAGTTGAGCTCTGCTGATGATCAAGCAGTACAGTCAGGGACACAGTCGTGGCTTGGAAGAGAGCATGCATGGCTCAAGCATTGCAGCTGGGCAACGAAAAGGTTCCCATTTACGCACAGACAGTGGAAATGTTTTGCTTCTTAAGCTCCAAAATATGCAAACTGGCAGGTTCTTCCCTGCCAAGGCAAAAATTATTCAGGATATGCCTGAAAAAATAGCAGCCTTAAAGTGAATAAATATGATGTACATAATTTAAGTCACATACTCATTATCCAATGAGCTCATGAATACTCCTTGAAGTATACGTACTTGTTACCTTTATTAATACAGATTTTAGAGCAATGTATTTCACTGAGAAGTTGGGCAGAACTGGTTACTTTCTTCCAGACCTATCAGTTAATTAAAAAATCCACTGACCTCAGGCTGAAAGCAAACAAACTAACATGGCTGTACAGCCTGGAGAAGAGAAGGCTCCAGGGAGAAACATTCAGCACCTTCCAGTGCCTAAAGGGGCTCCAAGAGAGCTGGATAGGGACTTGGGACAAGAGCCTGGAGAGACAAGAGGGAATGGCTTTAAAATGAAAGAGTGCATGTTTAAATTAGATATTAGGAAGAAATTCTTCCTTGTGGGGGTGGGGAGGCCCTGGCACAGGTTCCCAGAGAAGCTGTGGCTGCCCCTGGAAGTGTCCAAGGCCAGGCTGGATGGGGCTTGGAGCAGCCTGGAACAGTGGAAGGTGTCCTTGCCCATGGCAGAGGTGGAATGAGATTGGCTTTAAGGTCCCTTCCATCCCAAACCATTCAGATTCAATGGTCCCTGAGTCTGTGCTGGTGTCAGGGACAGGGAACTGCAGGGACATGGCACCTGGAATGCACAAAGACAAATCCAACTCAAAGAGCTCCAGCCAGCAGAGCTCAACCAGTCCCAGGTTATGACTCTGATTGTTTCTCTCTAAAGCACAACTACCAATATTAACATCATGATTATTACAGTTAATGATGTCACAAAAAAAAAGATTGCTGTGTCTCACTGTCAGTTTGGGAGAAAAAGCAGAGGCCATGTTTTGACAAAATGGTAATGAACAGCAGAGAAATCTCTTTTAATTGCTGCGCTTTCTTCCTCCTTGTTTTCTTAGATCCACCCTGTAATGAACATACAATTTTAATCAAAGCCCATTAAAGAAATATTGCTCCTTTTCTCTTACCAACAAAATAAAAAATCACACCAGACAGTGAGAAGTCATTGCAAAGACTGGAATGCTGAGGGCCTTCTAAATCTATTTTAGTATGTTTTGAAAAGATACTTCTTCTATAAGCACGGTCAGTGAGGCTGTAAAGCTGCACCTCACACCATCACTCTGCTGTGCCTCAGATCAGTAGCCAGACACCTGTACTATCAGCTAAATGTTAATGTATTCTGCCAAAACCAGATTACCTTCCCCACTAAATTATTCAATGTCATTATCCAGCTCGGCCATCTGCAATCCTAATGCCTTGTGTTCGAGAACTCCGAGCGCCTGCTGTATTATTTTTGTTTTACATTCCTACATAAATCCGTTAAACTCAATATGTTACAGCGAATCCACAAAATCAAAAGCAATCTGCTGGGCTATAAAACACCGGTTACTGAAAATCGAAGGGTTTATTACAGTAACAATTCAAGGAGTCACTGAGCAGTCTGGGTGGGCTGAAGGTCGAACCCCATGCTAAGGAACAAGTTAGGTAACCCATGCTGCACAAGGTGTGTGTTTGCTATACATAGCATGGCCTTGAAGCCATTCGTGTATTTCATATCTAATAAAAATCCGAACAGTTGGTCTGATTGGATTTTAAGTGATGCAAATTTGGAAATCAAATAGGCAGACTCCCTTTAGACTTGGTCTATTTAAACCATGATTGTTAAGAACTGCAAATTACATTTACGACGCTGTGGAATTCTCAAGGGATTGGGTAAGAATTTTACCGTAGGAAAAGTATTCATCATCTGAAATTCTTTATTAACAAATAAAAATGTACAGAGCGTGCGACGCGCTCTCGTTTCCTTGCTGCCATTTTGCTTACATGGCAGCACAAGTGTAACCACTCTTCAGTGAAGGGAATGCTCTTTAGTTTTCATAGCCATTTAATTCTATGCTTTGACAAAACCCAGTTATATTATTGTCATTCTGTTAGTCTGGCAACACTAAGTAAAGAGATAAAACACCACTTATATTTCCCAGACTACAGATTAAGGTGTGATTTGGAGACCAGATTCCCATTCTCAATTATAAAGCAGAAGTTCCATCATCACAAATAAATTTTAAAAGCAATGATGGACTTGAATAACTTTCTTCCTGTCACTTAATACTAAGGAAAAGACTTCATTTGCCATTGGTTAAGAGAGACAGAAGCTAAAAATGTGACAAATACACACTCTCCCAATACATTGCTAATGGGAACACATGGAAATCAGGATAAAAGAGAAAAAAACTTCTTTTTCCCTCTTACTAGTGTCTCCAACAGAAAATGACCCATGTCCTAGTTCTTGAGGTAGGAGATTTATGAGCACTGGCAAATCACAACAGTGTTAACATTTCTGTGCACTCTCACACCCAAAATTCATTTACTCTGCTCATGATCTGGCACTGTTGTTATTCCTCCTCTCTGGAGGGAGTGTATTTTGGCACTGATTCTGACCTGTCTGAGAGGAAAACCCTTTCACTCAAGTAAAGCTTTACTGGACATTTTATAATATTTTGTGACAAAGAAAAGTGCATTGGCAGTGTCTTTGTTTCTACCACACAATGCAGCCACCCTGAAACTGCTGCACCAGGTGAGGGTTTTTTTGTTATCAGGTTTGTTCAAAAAGCACATAGTGAGAGTACAGGACCCCAGACCATCTCCCACTCCAGCTCTTCACAGCTAATTTTAGGCAGACTTTCCCCAGTAGGAATTCCTGCTGCTTTGGAAGTTACTGGTGCTAGAGAGAGGCAGGTATAGCAGGAAAACTGTAGCAGGTGGAAATAAAGTGATGGTATCTCAACGTAGTAGTCTTGATACATTTAAAATGATGCAGCACATTCTGTTTTGTTTCAGTATCTGAAAAGTAAATGCAGATTGAAGCACATCATTTCTACAAAACATGGTTCGAAAAGGTGTTATCAAAGTATAAAAGTTTTCACAGTTCTCCTTTTCTTACTGACTCCATTCCTCCCCTTCCCAATTCATCCTGGACTAAGAAAAAAAGAGTTGAAAATAAAAGGATGACTGGGTCAAAATGATGCAAAAATAACTATTCTAGAGGCCTGTGTAAATCTCTTAAAATCTTAATGCTCTACAGGCTGTTTAAGTAAGGATCCAGATTATTCAGTTTTAAACAGTAAATATCACCTTTGGTTCAGGAACTCCCTGAACCATAAATTGCTGGAGGCTAAGATAATAAATTTTGCAAAGAGGAATCACAATCACAGCATGTTTGCCAGGTTCTTATACTCTTCTCGAGTCATCCCCCGTGACTATTATCAGAGATAAGATACTAGGCCAGATAAAGCTTTCTTCTGAGCCCTTTTATGTTCTTATTCCCCCAAACAGAACCACCTTCTTTGAAGATAAGACCAATTCTCCGTGCTAAGAACCTATACACAATTATCTAACATCACTGAGACAAACTCCCAGAAGGTGAGATCCAATCATCATGTGAAGTTATTTTATTCACCATCATATGAAGTTATTTTATTCACAGTAACAGACAATTTGCTGTGCCCAAATCTCACTGCAGTGTGAGATTGCTGAAAGGACCATGGCTATTCATGGGCACAAAGTGTTTGAAACACATTTTCAAAACCATCTTGCTGAAGCTGCCCTTCACAAACTGCCCTCCTTTAAATACCCTTCTCTTTTGGGTTGTTGTCTGCATAGATTCTTATGCCATTTCCAAGCTTCCCTTGTGTGCAATTTAGTCATGGTAAGAGAAAAGCATTCCATGAAAATAATCCAGGGCACTTAAAATTCAGGGTATAGTGAGGGTAGCAACGCTGGGGGTATCCACAAGGACCTGGGTCCTCACTTATATGCCTGAGTGATATGAATGCAGCCTCAAATGAGCAACCACTCCTCACCCTAAGTACTTGAAACATCCTAAATTCATAAAGACAAACAAAAATTCTATAGAAAAACTCTATTAGAAAGAAAATAACAGAATCACGAAATGGTTTGGGTTGGAAAGGACCTTAAAGCCCATCCAGTTCCAAGCCCCTGCCATGGGCAGGGACACCTTTCACTAGCCCAGGTTGCTCCAAGCCCTGTCCAGCCTGGCCTTGGAGACTTCCAGAATTGGGATATATCATTCTTGCACTATCACCTGTGCTAAATCATTGTACTTTTGCATTTCATGTGTATTTTTATACATGGTCAGAGATGAGACAGTAAGAATGAGTTTAATTATCTGCTGAAACAAAATACAATAATGGGCAAAGACTGTCACAGTAACTTCTACCCACAAGAGTTTCATGGGAGGACAGTATTTAACAGATACACTAGAAATCAGAAAAATATTAGAAATTGATATGAAACACTAAGAAGTTGAGCCACCTCAGCCATTTCTCTTCTAAGGCAAAATATTATGTACAGAGTTCTAGAAGAAACTGTCCCTCCAGCTCCTGTCTGCAAGAAACAAAGAAAAAGACCAGGAAAGCAAAGCTATTTACCTAAAAATCTAAATCACCCTAATGCAGTTAGACTACTGTGGGCTTTGCCATCTGGCTTAGAGGCTCATTAGTGAAGAAATGACCCCTTCACATAAAACACAGTTGGGTCATTCCAAGCTAATGAGCCTTCAAGTTTTATTGTTTTGTACGCACAAATGCTTGGATGTAAATCTGCTTGGGAAGTCTGGCCTGACACACTCCAAACCAGGCACACCTTTAATTGATTCACTTCTTTATTTAGTTACAGTGAAAGGATAGAAAAGAAAATAGAGAGAAAGATTTAAAGAAAGCCTTTGTATTTCTGCTTCAACATGTGTTCCAGTAGTTAAATCCTGATATTAATTTTATGGTTTTTTTAAATCTGAGTTCATAATTTCATTTAAAATTCAGCCTGATGTAATGTTAATGATTGAACATTATAGCTCTCCAGGCAGAACACACCAGGATGAACAAAACCCCATAAAATCCAGGACCAAACTCTCACAACAAGTTTTAAATCTTGTGAGTCAACCTTACTGCAGTTCCTTGGGGATATTGAGAACTGAAATCAGGCATCTTATATTCCCAACTGAACCTCTTACAAATATGTGTAAGGATGAACAACATTCCCTGACATCCATGGGATTTGGCTCCATATCCTTATCCTATAAGCAGAAGTCAAAAATACAGCATGAGGCACAAGGTTTCATGCTTGCCTACCCAGTCAGAAGAATAAGACATAATTTTCTATTGAATGAATGGATTTATGACAGACATCAACAACAAAAAATTCCTCCTCTCACTTCTTTTTTCTTTTTTTTTTTCTGCTTTCTTTTTTTTATTTATTTATATAGAAAATGTTAAGAAGTAAAAATTAAAGTTTGCTCTTATGGACTAATATGGCATGCTAGCCATGAAACTGACCCCTGTTCTAACTTGGATAATAAATTATTCACATTAAAGTTTGCCTTGCAAGACCATTAGTCATTAGACCTATTGTTCACCTTCAAATGATAAAAAAAATGTTCTTAAAAATAAAATAATGGAATAACCAAGGAGTTCAAGTGCTTGAAGTTTGTAACTTTTAAAAAATTGCAATAATCTGATTGCATCTATGAGGAGGACAAAAAGAAGTTACAAGAAAAAAGGTCACTCATCCAATTAAATATAAAAGTTCCACTGAGCAAAATCATCACAAGGTACTTCATAGGGAGAAGAAATACAAAAGCAAATGTTTTGGCCATTTGACATCACAGCAGCTTCTGTTCTGCTCTATCAGAAACGACACCTCCACCATTCAATAATCTTAGGAAATTCCCTGGGTGAATGGTCCCACAGCTTGGAAAACTCAGCTTTGGGCTTTTTGTCCCCTTTCCCTCCAAAATGCTATCATAAAATACAAGCAAAGTGATTTTCTCCAGCTTCCTGGGTCCAAGGGGCTCCAGGCACAGGGGTTTTGTCATTCTGTGATCACATCCCTTCCCAGCAAGAGCCCGCACGGGGTTCAGTGCAGGAGCTTAAGAGCACCAAAGGTTTCATGGCATTAATGTGTCTCTGCTTAATTCTACCTTATCTACTTGCTCAGCTTAGCCCTAAAACCCAATTAAAATGTAACTCATCTGATCCCAGGATTCAAGGGCATCCCTGGCAATGCATTTGACAGCCTCACAGTAGCTACATTATGACACAGCGTGCCCCAAGCCCGCCACAAAGAGCTCAGCCACTTAGAGCTACACAAGTGTATTTTAGGGACCTCAGCAAACTGAAATGTGTACATTTCAATGCAACTTTAATGCATAATTACAGTTATGATGCATCTGTGTTGTCACTTCGTGTTGTTCTTTCTTTTTATATAAATGCAAGAATTGAACAATGCAGCAAAGATCTGACAAAGATATAAAAATCCTGTGTAACATGGGTATCATGAAAATGTGAGGTCAGTATGTTACCCTAAACTTAAAAACAAATTACTTTATAAAGCAGATAAGATTAAAGCTTTAGTACAAAATCACAGAATAGTTTGGGCTGGACAGGATATTAATGATCATCGAGTTTCAACCCCTTCATATGGGCAGGGAGACAAATGAATTTCACTAAATGCTTCATTTCATTCTGTTGTACCTAAATGTAAGCCANAAGCAGATAAGATTAAAGCTTTAGTACAAAATCACAGAATAGTTTGGGCTGGACAGGATATTAATGATCATCGAGTTTCAACCCCTTCATATGGGCAGGGAGACAAATGAATTTCACTAAATGCTTCATTTCATTCTGTTGTACCTAAATGTAAGCCAAAATATTGTAAACAGTTGCAATATCTGTTAAAAGGAAAAGTTCTGAAGAAGTTTCCAAATATGAAAATTGAAGCAATACTTCAAAAAATAACCCAATACAAAAGGAAAATTGCTTAATCCTTCAGCTCACTCATCTTAAGGAAAAAAAAACAAACAAAAAAAATCCTGCTATTCTTACTAAGCAAGTTTTCAGGGAACTGATTACTGCAGAGATCATTTTGTCTTCCACTCCTCAACTGAAAATATAAAACCCAACTCCACGTGCTCCCAACATCTGGCTTATACACAGCTCAGGGAAAAGCAACAAGTTACTGTGTCACAAGACGTGATGATCTTGCATTTCTGTTGCATTTTGGAAGTCAAAAGACAATTTCCCAGATCAAATATCAGACCCCACCAAATACTGATCTCTCTGATTTCACATTATCACACATTTCACTGCTGTAGCAACTTGGAAATGATTCTGTATTAGAATGCTCGAGCTCTGCATCATGTACCTCCAGCTGAAATAATTTACCAAAAAATGCAAGTAGAATTTACCACTTCATTTCTATCTGACAGTTCAACCACCTACTGTTAATTTGATTAAAATACTTATTTTTCCCCAAAACAACCTTTTGAATCGATTTGTTTCTGAAGAACCCACAGCTCCTAACAGGGCAACATCTTTTCTTTGTGTATTGTTACAAGTTCTTGGATTACAGCTGTACCACATCAGCATGCAGATCCTTATGATGCACAGAACACTTCTGATGTGCAAGCATGCCCTCTTCTGGATATCCAGCACCATCATTTCAGCTGAAAATTCCCTAAATCACAGCAACTTCCTCCAATGCTGACTTGCACAGCCTTGCTCTCATTTGTAAAAACATTCCTGGTGCAAACAAACAAAAATAATCCAAAGCAATGCAGGATTCCTAACCTGCAGGTTTACACACAACTGTTGTATTTTGTGTAGTTTGGATTGCTAATGGCCCTGTAAACACTGCAGTGACATTACTGATAGCAAAAGAGCTTTGTCCTTTCTTGAGGTGAAGTGCATCCTTAGCTATCCAAATGCTGACCTAATGATGTGTCATTTTTGTCTCAGTTTTCAGTTCAACAGGCAAACCAAAGCCCTTCAGTATTTGCCCAGTTGCAGGAAAAATTCAGTCCAACTGCTGAGAAGATTCAGGTAGTTTTTAAAGAAAATAAATAAAAAAGATAGAAATCCCATGTCTTTGAAAATACAGACCTTTTGCAGTCCCTTCAACAGTCAAATGCTACAATTATACAATTACTGAAGGATTTTTAATGTGGAGCAGAAGATGTTTTGTATCCTCCAAGGAGACACAGATTTTTGATGTGATTTTCTGAAAGCTCACTAACTGCAGCAGGTCCGTGCTTCCTTTATTTTGATTCATTCCCAATAGTTCTATAAATGCATTGGGAATATTTTGCTTTGCATCCAAAAGAATACAACACCCAACAATGTTAGTCTGGATTGTGTAAATACTGAAAGCAAGATCTGGACACCAAAAGCAGATACACACAGAGCTAATAATCATATTGTTAGTGGTATAGTATAAAATGCATGATAAACTTCTCTCATATTAATATTGACTTGCAGACATGGAAAGACAACAAATTAATAGCCCATAAATGCTAACTTCAGTAGAAATAAAATGAGAGAGGCTATGAATCACACTATATAGACAAGATTGATAGAGGATTTTTTTCAGGTGGACAAATAGCTTTAACATCATTTTCAGACAGCCTACGAATGAAATTGAGGCAATGCTTTCCAGCATACCAAAATCACCAGTGCAGAACTCATCACTTCTGTAAAAACACACTTTGGAAAAAACAAATCAACTAATTAATGCAAAATTAAATGAGTTGAACATGAAAACCATTGCAAGAAAATGCAGGTTTGGGGGGTTGGTATGCTTTGACTTTGGGTTGTTTTGTTTAGTTGGGTTTTTTGGGTTTTTTTGGTTTGGTTTTTTTTTTTTTAAAGTACATTTTTATTTTCTCTGAATACACTAAGTTTAAAATGATTAAATACTCTGGTAAAATACCAATGGCATAGTCAGACCTTTCGTATGCATACAAACACATATGAGATAAAACAATGAGGAATAACAAATACATTTCTCAAGAAAAGCAAGTTTCCTGAGTATAAATGAAACTGGGGTCCACTTACTAAGTAATTTATTCCCAACTGTGGCACATAAGAAATTAATAGAATATTTTATATGAAGGCAGTTTGGGTTGCTGGTCAAAAACAATGAAAAAATTATCAAAATTATATCCCACACCCGCTTGACAGTTGTGCCACTTTGTTGTGTCATGTGTTGGTTTTGTCCCAGTTTTCAGTTTAATGGGCAAACAAAGCTAAACACTGCAATTATACAATTAATGCAGAATTTTTTAATGTGGAAATGGCAAGGCATTCAAACTTTAATGAATTAAGACTGACATGACCTCAATTTGAATGCTGAGTAGGAGAGGCCCAGGCACACTAAGCCCTACAGGAACCAAGAAGATCAAGTTTGGATTTACTGTCAGTCTAGAAAATTTCCATGCTAATTTGAAGGGAAGTATCTTGTTAGAAACATCACTCAACCTAATATGCCAATTCAGCCTTAGACTCCATAGACCTCCTGTGATTTATTTACATTTTAACATGACATACAACACTTCTATAATGACATAGCATGGACTGCCTTTAAAGACAAAGAGCAAAAAGGAGGCAAAATGTTCTCTGGTTGACAGCACCAAGGAAAATCCAGCAATGTGGTCCAGAAACAGCATTTCCTCCCATGAATATCAGAATCAAGGTCATAGAATCAGTAAGACAGCTGGGGATGAACAAGATGAGGAAAGAGGGGAACCCTGTGAGGCAGGAACTGTCTCCTGGTCCTTATCAGTGAACTCAGCTGGGATAACTCCCCTGCCAGGGAGGTCCTGGGACATTCTCACATGGCCTGAAGGTGTTCACTCTGCTGAGGGGCCATAATGGGCTGAGATGGGCCAGAAAGGCCCAGAAAGGGCCAGAAAGGACCCAGCTGCACTGATGTGAGGGGCAGCTGTATGGCTTAGAAGGCATCAAAAACTCAAAGTGTCCCCTGATCCACAGCATTCCATCATCCAGGTGTCCCTGATCCACAACAACCCAGCATCCAGGTGTCCTTGATCCACAACATTCCATCATGCAGCTGAAACACTCCACCCTAGGGAATGTACCTGGGTGTTCCTACCTGAACCTGAGGGAATATAAACCCAACAGATGGGTTGTTTTGGGGGTTTCTTCCACCACCTAATGAGTCTGGTGACTGACTGACTGACTGACTGACTGACTGACTGACTGACTGACTGACTGACTGACTGACATTGGAGTTGCAATGACCAAATCTTGTTGGGAAGCCTTTGGGTGGTGAGACATTTTTACCCTTTCCTTCTCTTTCTTGTGTGTCTTCTTAGATGATTTTTATGCTTTTATGTTGTTGTATTACTAAAGATAACAACCAAAATGTCTGTGTGTTTCTTTTCTTCTGCAACCAAATTATTCTACAATAAACCCTACATGTGTATATTTACAAAAAACACTCATTCAGAGTTGTTTCACTCTAATCCACCCCAAGGGATTTATTAATAGGTACATGGGTTACCCTCCCCTTTCAAAGTGGATTGTAACAGGTAATTGTAAAGAGCAAATTACTTTAGTAAATTACAAAATTTTCTCATCCCGACAGAGATGTCTAAATCTGCAATCACCAGAACCTAAAATCAGGACAATTTTTTAGGATATTTGTCATTTCCAAGCTATGAAGTTTCATTTTCTCAGTGCTTTTGTATTTGTTTCTGATTGCAAACACCAAAACAAACTCTGGCTCTAATAAGAGAAACCCAGAAAACTCTGAATACAGAATTACGAACCCAGGAATTTTAGGAAGGAAAAAGTAAATCAAAACTAACTTGTGCAATTATAAATGATGCAGCAGTTCTGTAAATCTGAAAAATAATGGACATGCCTTAGGAGGAAGGTAAAATAGAAGAGACAGAAGGTTCCTGAGAAGGTGTCTCAAGCCTCACTATAGGCTGAATACTTGGATAGTGGTTTCTGTACAGTCATGAGCAGTCAAGGCACTCAGGAGGGATGCACAAAGGCAAAAATCCTCAACCAGCCAAGAAGCAATGTACAGAACATTGGGGACCACATCCTATTCTTCCAATAATTACTGCTCTGTTTCTACTTGTTTCTTTCAAGTGCACAAAGATAAAACTGCTCTAAAAGAGCCAGGGGAGTAGTAAAATAGCTCCTCTCCAGCTTGAAATACAGTGGAAGGCTTTAAACGAGCTGTTGTCCTCTAAAAATTATTCGGCCAGCCAGGAATTTGACAGTGGCACGGCTGGGAAAACTGCCCTGCTGTGCCAGTCGTGCCTGAGTCAGTGGATGCTGCTGCTCCAGCAGTCAATCTCTTGTCACTCATCCCCAATTCCTCATCTCAGGACAGCTCTGGACATTTCTCTGTCTCATAACAGTAATTTACTGCTCACTGTCACCCGGATTAACCTTACGCAAGTCAGCACCAGAGCTGAAACGAACACACCAATTATTGCTTCTCTTAAATATGAATTCAGAGGAAGCTGTTAACTGTGACAGCTGGCAGTATCTTGAGAGTTTATAGATTTTTCAGTTGCTCTTGTGTTTTTCGTTCTCCAATCAAGCACAATAAGCAGCTGTCTGCCAAGGACATTTCATCTTCATGTACTGCAGCGCTGTTTTTCCTTTGAGCGATTCCAATTTTTTTACTGATATATTTGTGAAGAGAAGCTGCCAGCAGGCTTGTGCTTTCTCATTTGTTTTTCTGGTATTTTGTTGTTTCAAGAAATGACATTTTCTTTTCTATAGGAAACAGGAGTTAGAGCTTGTGGCAACTCAGGAGTGAGCAGGTAGCAGGGATGGGGACTAACTTTAGAGGATAAGATTTCCAAGGGCAAACATTAAGCAACATTAGCCCATGGTAAAGTAGGGTCTTCCTAGAGCACATTGGTCAGCATTGCATCCAGATGGTTCTGGAATATTTCCAGTGAGGGACACTCCACAACCTCTCTGGGAAATCTGTTGCAGTGCTCAGATGTGATCCTCACATCTAAACATGAAATCATCAGTAGTAAAACAAAATTCCATAAAGGACTGATCATTCCACTCAGACACACAGAAATATTATCTGCCCTCAAAGAACAATGATAATTTAAAGAAAAACCAAGCTCCTCTGGAATGCTGGCAGGGACTGGGAGCAGGAATACTGGATGGAAGGGAAAGGAGAATGCGAGTTGGCTTAATAATGAGCCCAAAGGCTTTAGAAGAGAAATCATATTTGAACCAGCTGGGAAATGCCTTTTCAAATGCAGATTTGAATTAATGCCAAGCCAGTACTGATTACAGAGGTCTTTAACACTCACAGCTTACTCACTTGTCAACTGCTTTCCAAATTTATCGTTGATACACCCCAGCAACACAACATTCAGTCTGTCTCTGGCACTGAATCTGATGATGTCAGAGGGAATTCAAAGCATCCTTTTTAAAGCATATTTTTCTAAGGATACAATTTCCTCCCTTTCTTATGTTAATCAGACATCAACCCAGCAGCACCCTGAGTCTTGCTCCAAAGGGTGCCCGGCACTGGGTTGAGTTTGGCAGTGCATTTATGATCCAGGAGTTTAAGAGCTGGAACTCCCAGGTTCCTGGTATTTTTTGCTCCCTGACAGCCTGAAATACAAATCATGAAGGATCCAGGAGAGAAAACCAGCAGGAAACTAGACCCCAATCAGAGCTAACCGTCCGTTAAATAAGGCTTTCATTTAGACAAATGGAAAACAATTGCATTAAGAGCTTCTGTGGAGCTGTATTTAGGTCTTCTCTGTAGGACAGAAGCCTAGAAATGTAATTTTATTTTGAAAGAAATGATGAGATTTATCACATACACATAAGAAGCTGAAAAATACCCTATCAATTTTCTCTGAGACCCTGGGGGAAAAAAAAGTCATGTGACACAGCACACTGAGAACTCTCTTGCCTTTGCTTCCCAAAAGTAAGAGATTTTAACGTTCAGATGAGTTCATGAGAGAAATAAATAGATACCACGCTGGGAAAAGATTTTGTCAAAGTTACTGATAAGACAAATGAAGCAAATGCATATTTCTGAATATACAAAGAATAATGAAACAATTTACATCTCATCTCCATAGAAGTTCTTGCAGAGATCTCCCAGGGACCTCCCTTGCAGAGGGTTTATGTACTCTGAGTCTCTGGTCAATGCAAGAACTATACAAATATATAATTATCCACAGAACTAGTAAAGAGCCTAGGGACTAATTAAAAGCATTATTTGGCAGGTAGGAAATGAAGCAAATCAACATTTATCTGAGGAGAAGGAAGGAGAAAGAAAACTACATCTCTTCTTTTGTAGCAATAAATAATACAGCTGCAGAAGCAGCATCATTTTTATTTACCTAAGTTGAAATCTGCCCTCTCCTTCTTTTTACCAAACTTTTTTTTTTTAGATTTTTCTTTGGTTACCAACATATTTTAAATATCTGCTTTTTTAAAACTCATAGCCTTTTGCTTCAGTTCTTGAAGTTTTGTAAGAACCACCTCTCTGAAACCAAATCATACAAGTAGATGAATGAAAGAGAGCTATTTTAAGCTGGAGGACTGAACTAACATTGACTGAACAGCACATTGCCAACACCCTGCCCTTCATGGTCTGTATCCTTTAAATATCACCACAAAGTATTTACTTTGCTGTATGCTCATTTGATCAACACTCATCATCCAAAAAAAAGTCATTCTTCAGCTACCATCAAACAGAAGAAACCCCAAAACATGATTAATTTCACAAGCTCTAAAGCAAGAGCAGGACTACAGTGGTTTAAAGCCACACAGGCAGAAGATGTTAAAGATATCCATCTTTGCAAATCAGCTCTTGATCAGACTTAGAACCATGTCATGTTTGGTGTGTGCCATTCAGTTTAATCCTTTTGAATCTCATGAAAGCTTTAAACAACTTTCCAAGCGTGATCTTTTATTATACTGAACATGCTCAGGATTATTGAGAACCCAAGAAAATCAATCCAAAGGTTTCAAGGAAATAGGTTTAGTACCAAAGCAGATTGTGCCAGGGCAGATCAAGGGATGAAATTCAATCCTTACATAACAGGAGCTGCCTACAAGCTGAGGATCTGATCTTCTGTCCTGGCTGTGGGGATTTAATTAATATATCAGGGCAGTCTAGAGATATTTAACTTACCCCTTGCCCATATTAGATTATAACAGTTGTCATCTCAATGGCTCTTCAGGCTCTCTTGGCAGTATTGATCTGACCTCCAGTATTGATCTGACCTCCAGTATTGATCTGATCTATGACATTTGTAACTGAGTTTCAGCAAGGGAGGCTCAAATGATTTAGAGAGGAGTGTGACAATTTGTTCTTTCCTAGAGCATACCTGACATGGAAGTGGGGCTGGAAGATGATTCATGGAGTTTTCAAATGCCTTGGAGGGGCAGATTGACGGGTCTCTACTCAAACAAGCACTGGAATTTTTAACCTGGTAGCTTAAAACGGCATCCACCCTTAAAGAACTGAATTGACACCCCTGAGTTTATCTATCCCTATGTACAAAACCCCTAAATTTAGGCATACTGCTAACATCAGTTTGGAAATGATCGTTACCAAATTCTACCACACTAGATGTAGTAAAATCAGAAGTACTGTATTTTGTTTAATTTTAAGAATATATTCCATTTTTATAATGTTTACTCAATAGGTGCAAAAAATATTTTATTTAGGTTGACTACATTTCAGTATAAAGCAAAAAAATAAATAAATTACTGGGGTTGTGCAACTCAGACTAAGAAGGACAAAAAAAAAGACTGTTTCAAAAACCATACTGTGGAAACCATAAAAGCAGCTGCTCACACCATTAGGTGTTTAAGTAAAAATGATGAAACGTATTAGCAACCTTCAGTGTGGTCATAAATGCCTGCAGAAATTTAAAACTCTCCACCCTGAGAAAATGCAGTCAGAAATAAAGTAAGAATGTTTCTGGTCCAACGGGAAATTGCATCGTTACCAAAACACTGTGTACTGAAAAAGAGGCACCACAATAAAATAAGAAGCCACCATAAAGACCTTTAAGGATTGCACCAGTAAAGCTTCTACAAAGAGAGATTTTGTAGGAAGAAACCCCACAAGTTCTTTCTCACCACGGCCTCATCACCTGGTATTTAATGTTCTCTTTTATAACTTCTAACCTCTAGCACCTCAGCACAAACTTCACCTTCATTCAAGCTTTCACAAGAACCTGTCAACCGTCACTTCAGAAAAACTAAGGAGCAAATAATTCTTTTCAATTCAATCAAACAGCTGTTCCTTGAGGTGACTCTATTACATGGAACAATATCTTTGAAAAGCAACACTTAAGTCTGAACTGTAAAATTAAATGACTGAAGGACTGAAGTTTGCACTATTGATACTCAATTGCATCACTCTAACAAATGTAGCAGTACCAATGAAATTAACAACGTTCAAGCTCTATCCTCAAACAGTCTCTTCAGCATTATTTTGATGATTCCAGCAAAATAGGATAAAAATGTATCATCTGATACTCTAGGAGCAGCCAAAGACATGAAACAGCAAAATAGAGGATGCTCAGTTTGATATCTCTAAGCAAACATTTTCATTTTCAAACAGCTTGTTGATGTTGCTTTGGAGTTTTTCCGACATCCTCAAAAGGACATGAGAATAAAACATCTGAGTTTTAATACACAACGTTGGGTGGAGAGAATTTCCTGGGACAAGCTGTGCAGAACCAAGGTTATGCACTGCTGGTTCACACCACACTGAACAGTTCAACACCTCCGGAAACCCGACCCAGAGAGTTGTTTGTAAGATTGTGTGAACAGCACTAGTGCTGAACTCACTACTTTCATGGCAACTGAGTGTTTCATAGCTGCACCAGCAGGTGAAACCTTCAGTGGTTTAACCCACAGACTGGATCCAACCTCTTATGAATCTCTATAGGTAACATCCTAAAAATCAAACACAATGACCATCCCACAGGGGCGAGCATGATGAAAATAAACCTTATTCACCTAAGAAAATAATTCTTAGGCCAATTCGCATTTACGTTACTCACCATTACTTTCATTTAAAAAGTATTCTACTTCCAAAGGCATTGCTAGTTATTACATAAAACCAAACTTTTAATGCAAAATTCAGGGGGAGCACGGAGCTCCTTGCAGGTACCACCCCAACCCCGTGAGCTTCTGACCGCACCGAACTCCTGCCAAACGTTTGCAAGGCACTGACAAACTCAACAGCTCACACAGCCCCACCTCTCTGCTGGGCACAGAGCCCCATCGCTGCTTCTGTGAGACACGAAGGCTGCAGCCTCGCGCAGGCTGGGGCGGCCCCAGAGCAAGAGGCGAGCGTGACTTACGTTGTTCATGTACTCGGAGAGCAGGTCCTGCAGGGCCTGGCGCACGGCGTTGCACTCGGCCACGATGCGCTCGCGGCGGTCGTCGCGCGTGCAGGACGAGTCGGCCATGAGCGCCGCCCCGCTGATGATGCTCTCCAGCCGCTCCTCCAGCGAGGGCCGGAACCGCGCCTCGCTGAACGTCATCGGGTCTAGGATGATCTTGTTCTGGAACGAAAGGGAAAACGTGAGCGGTCGCGGGTCTTCGGCACTCTCAGTGCCTTCAGAGAGGCTTTTTCGGTCTTTCCTGGAATTCATTTGTCACAGAACACCAGGTGGGAAGGGAGCTCAAGGATTATCAAAACTTTCTTGGAACTGTTATCTACCGAATTCCTGAAAACATAAATATTAGAGAAACATCTCTCTATATATATATATATAACAAATCACAACCTTGTTACTCAGGGAAGCTGTGACTGCCCCATCCCTGGAAGTGTCCAAAGCCAGGGCTTGGATGGGGCTTGCAGCAACCTGGTCCATTGCAAGGTGTCCTGCCCATGGCAGGGTTTGGAACAAGATGATCTTTAAGGTCCCTTCCAAACCAAACCATTCTATGTATTATTCTTCCACAAATGTTCTGAAAATTTCTTGGCTCTTCAGGACATTCATATGCAAGGCATAAGTTTTTATTCCTGAAGATAGAGTGGGATATTCTCAGTTAATAAGTTGATTTTTATTATTTTTATAAGCAGCCTACACTGCTGAAATGTTACTATATTACCTCAATATTTCATTAATTTAAAAAATTGAGGAAGACTGCATGAAAGTCATTACTAGATAATGACACACAAAACCACAAAATCTCTGATTTCCATTCTGTAGAGAATCTTTTAACAGCTATTTCTGATTTTTCATCAGGAAAAAAGTGCTGGATTAGTTAACTAAAAAGGGAGCACTACATGAAGAGAGTCTGAAAACATCTTTAATTTGTCAAGTAGTCTACTGGTTAGCCAAGTATCTTTATTCTCCTAGAAAAAGAATTGATTTTCAAAGACTCTTTTCTACTAAAGAAAGGTTAATTCCTAAATTATGATCACTTGGTGTACTGTATCTATCAAACTTATTACCAAATATCAAATAGGTTTAAACCACATTGATTCTACTCTTCTCACTGTAAAACCTTATATAAAGTTATGAGTTTTGAGTCACTGCTGGGTTATATTTTGACCTGCTTTTCTCCTTTTGCAGTTCAAGGTAAGAAATATGAAAGCAATAATCACCTGCTCCCACTCTCAGGCACATTTACAACACCTGTAATTCAGTAACCTTTTGTTGATATCGTGCAAAGAAGTCTCCTAATTGCATAAGGACTAAAAATGCTCTGTAAGTTGTGCACTTGTTATTTGAGCCTTAAAAAAAAAATCATGTAATGGGAATGAAAAATGTAAAAGCATTCTGATTTCTAATAATCAAACCTATTTTAAAGCACATAAGATTTGTTAATGAACCATTTTAATTTTCACAATGTTCTCATAACTTTATGATCAGTCTATTTCTTTTAATATCCAAGAGCAATCAGCAAGTGCAAGCTAAATGATACCAGTAATTTGAAAAGAAAAAACAACAAAACCAACACAGCGTATCAAAATGTACATTAGAATTTTGGAACATGACACCTAACCAACATGTGCCTTTAGACTGAAAATTGTGTTTATTATTAATTAGAAAATGCTCAGATGGATTTATTTGAAGCCAAAGACAGTCCACATGAATGTTTTCTTTATTTCAGCAGGACAAGGCTCTTAGAAAAGATCCTATTTCTCAAGAAAGCTTCCAATTCACACACAGACACCATGCCTCTCTTTACTACATGGAGAAAGGAACTCCTGAGAAATCTATAACTTCACTGAATCCTCAGCAGTTAAATAGTAATAGGCACAAGGAATTTATGAAAATGCATTATTTAATAAAAGGGAAAATAGAAGAATTTTAACCAGATAAGATATTGTTCCAGCTCCAGAAACTGCTGACTTGGCAGAAAAAAAGTGCTGCATTAGGCAGAATGTGAAATAATGTCTCACATGTATCTTCTGGGGTCTGTGTTTCACAGCAGTAAGCAGAGCAGTTTTACAAGCACCTAAATTAGAAATGACTTCTCCAAGAGTTAGGCCTGTGCATATTTATGTAATGGGGCTTTTGAGCCAAAGGGTAATGCTTGGGATTTTCAGAAATCAACTCTATAAATTCATTTTCACAACCTCATATTTCACGTGGCAGTAGCAAGACTACAATTGCACCAAATGAATTATATAAGCAGCTTATGGAATTACCAAGAAAAAAGTACTGAATAAAATATCTGCATGTTTCAGACTCCTAACCAATCCTTCCAGAAATGTCTCCCTTTTCCTCCTCTTCCTCGCAGCCAGTTGTATAAGGTTCTCTACCTACACAGCAAATTTCAAATGGATCTTACACCTCTCAGCAATTATGAACCACATTTTTCTTCCTAGATTTGAAGACTCTGCACTCAACTACTCTGTGAGACCCAAGGACCCCCTGGAATATAAAATATGCACGTGCCTTTCCATATGCAAATACAGGTCCTGCACCTGGGGAGGAATAACCCCAAGCATCTGCACAGACTGGGATGACCTTCCAGAGCACCTTCTGGGGAGAAGGACCTGGGGGTCGTGGTGGACAATGAACTGTCCGTGTCCAGCAGTGTTGTCCTTGTGCCAATAAGGCCAATGGGATCCTGGGACTTTGAGCATTGCCAGCAGACCAGGAGGGTGATTCTGGCCCTCAACTCAGCCATGGTGAGGCACATCTGGAGAACTGAGTGCAGCTCCAGGCTCCTCAGGACAGGAAGGACACAGAGCTCCTGGAGTGGGGCCAGAGGAGGCTGTGAAGTTGTTCAAGGGTCTGGAGAATCTCTTAAAATGAAAGGCTGAGGGAGCTGGGGCTGCTCTGCCTTGAGAGGAGCCCCAGCTGAGAGAGACCCTCAGCCCTGGGTGTCTCTGTCTGTCCCTGTGTGTTCCTGGGTGTCCCTGTCTGTCCCTGTGTCCCCCTGTCTGTCCCTGGGTGCACGGAGGGCACCGAGCAGTTCCAGGCTCTGCTCCCAGGCCCAGCAATGGCCCCAGAGCCACGGGCAGGGGCTGATCCCAGGGAGTTCCAGCTGGACATGAGAAGAACTTCTCTCCTGAGAGCACTGAACAGATTGTCCAGAGAGGCTGTGGGGTCTCCTCCCTGGGGATATTCCAGAGCCAGCTGGACACAGTCCAGTGCCCTGTGCTCTGGATGGCCCTGCCTGAGCAGGGAGCTGGGACCAGGTGTCCCACTGTGGTCCCTCCCAGCCTGACCCATCCTGGGATTCTGTGCATAATTCCATCCTTTTCAAGCCTTGAAGGTGAGCAATCTACAGATAAATATCTCCAGTATCTCTGATCACTGAAACTCAACTCATTGTTTCCACAAGCAGATGTGTCATGTTCCATGAATAAATTCAGGAATATCTTTACAGACTACATACAAATAGCATTTAGATTTTAAATAATAATTTGTGTTGCACAGAGGGTGTATAATTAAACCAAGCCAGCTTTCCTCACTTTGAACTGTAAAAAGGAATATACTTCTGGGTTATTTCTAAATAAGGAGAAATCTTTATGATGGTCAAAACTTAGCAGTTGAAAAATAAAAGTCACTCAGTTACACTCAGTAATTTTTCATCCATATCCCATTACTCTTTATTTATAATTAATTTCTAGGCTTAAATATTATTAAATATTTTTTTTTAAATATCTTTTAATGACAATTCAGGATCTCAGAATAATTTAGGCTGTAATGAACTCCTGAAGGTTATATTTTAAAGACCTCCTTAAAACATAGTCAACTTTAACATCGAGCCAGGATGCTCAAGGCTTCATTCAATCAAGATGAGAATTCCATCCTTGGAGATTTTCCAAACCTCTCTGCTGACTGTCTGAGTGCCTGATCACCTTCATGGGTGAGCATGAGTGACTTTTTCCTTCCCAATATCCAGAATTTTCTCAAAATCACATTGGGCCATTTCCATCTCATCCCAATACCATGAACTTCAGTTTTGCTTAAAATCTAATAAATAATGACGTAGTTACTTTCCAATGGGTGGTTATAAATAAATTATATTCTAGATGTTTATTTGAAACTCTTTAAACAAGGAAAATAGGTTTCTGAATGTTGGGAAAAGGGAGACTGGAGATAAGAACCAGCTCTATGACACCTCCAGATGTCCAGTTACCAAAGAACCCAATTTTTTGCTTACAAAAGGTATTACTACTCTTCAAAGAAAACTTGGTGTCAAAATTCTACTTCACACTACATCATTACCACCTATAAAAGTCTTACACATATATTAACAAGGAAATAATATCTTCTTGGAAAGGAGAAAAAAATAGTTGGCAGGAAATCCAGCTAAATAAATTTCTTTAAAAGTTGCAGTTTGCTGTCACTTCTTACAAGGCAGTTAATGAACGATGAATGCAAATGAACTGGAACACTTTACATTTCTAATTAGTTAACTAACATTAGAGCCATAAATCAAGGATCAATACCGTAATTCAGTCCTTATAATTAAGTCTTTCAAACCTCTTTATAAATGTAGACAGATTACTGTAAACATACATCACTTCTGGCTGCAGTTGCTGAAACAAAATCCAAGAAAATTAATTTTAATATAATTGAAGACTTGTTTGAAAACTGTTAAAACTTATAATAAAATCTTCTTTAAATACAGTTAATTGTTTTTTCTTCAACTCTTCCTTTTTCCTTAAATTATATCAAGGTGTGTTTACAGAGAAGTTGCCATGTTTTAATAAATATTAAAGACTTCTGAAAATAAACCTCTTCATACTAATTACTGCTATAAACCAACTTTCTCAGGTAATAAACTATCTCACACACTAATAAACTAGAGGACACAACTTCAGAAATTTAAAATAATGGATAAATGATTCATACTTCAACTAAAAATACTGAAAATAGTCATATACCCTATATCATTATTGAAACTTTGTGACATTTATTTGCATTAGAATGTCATTTTCAACCATACCAAGAAACTCCACTTAGTCTTTATAAGAGATATAATGCAAAGCAAAAGCAAAACATTAATAATTTAAAACAATTTTATAACTCCAAAAGAACTGAAATTACTGTATCATTGCCTGCATTTTCCAATTAAATGACTTCATTATTATGTGCAATTGCCTTATTGCTCATGAAAAATCTGCTCATCCCCTGGTTTGTCTACACAGAAAGTCTTAAAGAAATTTCAGCAGCTTCTTCAAATTTTAATTCATCTATTTAGAATGTGAAACCTTCAGGGCAGAGACCACTTCCTAACGTGGTTCTTAATGATTTAAAATCACAGGATCACAAAATGGTTAAGGTTGGAAAAGACCTCTAAGATCATCAAGTCCAACCCTAAATTCACCACCACCATGTTCAGCACTAAATCATGTCCCCAAGTGCCACATCCACAGGGGTTTTTAACAATTCCTGAGACAGTGAATAAACAACTGCCCTTAGCACAAGGAAAATCCAATTTTCAAGGTAAATGCCACTGCAAAGCGTGATAGATATTTCAGATAAACAATGCCACAACCATGAGACAGCAGGAAAAACTGCCTTTGTGTAGAAGGCAGCACATGATATACTGAGGCACCCAGTTTTTCTGAGTTACTTGGAGACATGACTGTACAAATAAGAGTGTTTGATGTATTTCTTTGTCAGAAGCACCTGCACTACTGCAAAAACAAATGTTGTGTGCTCACAGGTTTGGGTTCTGTACCTCTGTCTGTGTCTCCTGCAGTGCTAACGAGGCTGCTGAGCTCCTGTTCAGCAATAAATCAATGTTCCTACCTGCCACAATGCTGTGTTACACAGACACCATGCAGCTGGAACTCGAAGGAGTAAGAGTGTGACAGTGCAATGTGCAGGTTTTGATGAGGTGCTCTGGAGTGATTAAACAACAGAGAAATAATTCACAGGGGGCTCCAGGAGGGCTGGAGAGGGACTTTGGACAAGGGCATGGAGTGACAGGACAGGGGAATGGCTTCACATTGCCAGAGCCAGGGTTTGATGGGATATTGGGAAGGCATTCTTGACTGTGAGGGTGTCAGTAGCTGCCCCTGGATCCCTGGAAAGCCAGCTTGGACAGGGCTTGGAGCACCTGGGATAGTGGAAGGTGTCCCTGCCCATGGAAGGGGATGGAACAGGATGGGCTTTAAGGTCCCTTCCAACCCAAACCATTCCATGATTCTCTGATCTTTCCCTCTAGCATACCAGACTGCAGGCAGCCACAGCAGCTTCATGAGCATCCCACTCAGGCACAAGTGCACAACCACGAGCAGGAGCAGCAGCCCCCACCTTCCCAGCCCCCTCTCCTGACTGCTCTGCAAATGTAAATGGAGATGCTGCTTCCCTGAAATAGTGGTGGTGTTCACTTCTCACATACCTCAGCTACAGAAGCATCTCAGAGGTGCTAAATAAACACAGGCAAAATAGTAGCAAGTGTGGGCTAATTAGAACATTTCACTTAGTGCTCTTCTCGAGCTATTATATGTAACCTGAAAGAAAATTTAATATGCTTTTAAATTAACTCTTCAGATATCCACACTTAACTTAACAAGAAAATAAGAAAACTGCAATAATTTGAATAATAATGCAATAACTGTACTGCTACAGAAAACACATTTCTTTATAGAAATGATAATTAGGTTTTTAAAATGTGTTTCTTTTCTGTGTGTTTAGTGCCTCTAACAAATTTGTGTGGATGAGGGGTCACTACAAAAATTCTTTTGCAAATAAACTTTCCTGTTGCAAACAGGGTACATGCATTTGATAGAGAAGCACAGGCAGTAGTTGGTGTGTTGGCAAAAGGCTTTTTCTACCACCAAAAGAAGCAGTAGCAAATTGCTATGGTTAAATTCCAACAAGTATTTTTGATTGGTCAATCTTTCCACAATACTAATTTACTACACAAGAACACTTCAGAGGGAAAAAAAAAATATCTAGACATAATAAAAATAAAGCCAAATATCTAGACATAATAAAAATAAAGCCAGAAGCCCACTAGATGGTGCTCCAATACAGGAAATAAAGCTCAGCAGCACCATTCCCACTGCTAAAGGGGAACGAAGGCAATGAGTTCCTAATGCACAGTTACCCAGGATGCTTCTCTTTACAGAGGTCACATTTTTGCCCTGCATTTGCTACTAAAACTCTGACATTTCCAGTGCTGTCCCCTGAACTCTGGAGCTGACCTTTCCACAAGCCCATACATACACAGAAGGGGTTGTAATGGGCAGGGAAATGCAGCAATAACTCAAAGGAAAAGCTTGCTTGGGCCCTCAGCATCATCAGGACCCCAAAATTTACTCTGATTCTTCCTCATTTGAAAGATCAGTTCAGCATCCTCAAACACACATCTCTGCAAACAGGTGAAGCTTTGGGGTTTAGTGTAAAATGCAACATTTTGCTGTTGGTCATTATTGTCTTCATATGCAAATGATGACCAGTCTGATTTTTCTCCACTCAGGAGAGGTCTGAGGAGGGCAGAGAGTGCCAAAGAATCTCCCTGCTGCATTGTAGTTTTGGAAACACTGGGATGCAGCTGGGCTGCCTTCACACAGGAAATGATTGGCTTGATATATGCCAGCATTAAAGCCACTTCAGCAGCACCAGGGACAAAAAATCCAACCTGTATTTTGGGGCTCCGAACACAAGGAAGTCCGGATGAAAACCATTAAGTTGGTAAAAGGGCTGGAGCCCCTCTGCTCTGGAGCCAGGCTGGGAGAGCTGGGAGTGCTCACCTGGAGAAGGCTCCAGGGAGAGCTCAGAGCCCCTTCCAGGGCCTAAAGAGGCTCCAAGAGAGCTGGAGAGGGACTGGGGACAGGGGATAGAGGGACAGCACAAGGGGGAATGACAGGATGGACAGGGCTTGGAGCAACCTGGGATAGTGGAAGGTGACCCTGGCCATGGCAGGGGGTGGAATGAGATGGTCTTTAATGTCCCTTCCGACCCAAACCACCCTGAGATTCCACAGTATTCCATCCAAATCCATACATGAGGTTATCTCAATTTGCAGTACACTTTCCCCAGTGCATTCCTACTTAAATTCAATATAGAACTGCTTTTATACAGAAATTGCCATCTGCCTGGGCTAGAGCTGCTTGAGCTCAACAAGTCTGGTTCCAAATTGCAGGGGGATGTGCAGAAATATTTTTCAATTGTTTCTTATGAGTTTCAGTGGCGAAACAAACATATTTCAATTCTTATTTCGAAGCTCACATTTTATCCTGTTGTCTGCATCACAAATCACTTCTCCAAAGAACATATTTGCAAGCAAATTACAATTCCATAAATGTTCTGCAAAAATCCATTCGCAGATCATCTAGCTGTTATTTGTCCAAAAAGGAACATTTTAAAGGTAGTCTCTTAATGATACAGCAGTTCTTCTCTCTGCTACATTTCTGCCACATTTGGACAGCTCTTAATTTTATTACCGAAAAAAAAGCAGTCTTTGCTATTGCTATACCCAGATATTTTGTCTTTTCAGTTTCTCTGTAATGTTTTCCCCTCATTACACACTTATTAAATCTTTCACTCCATTTAAGGTGCACTGCATTCTCTAGCCTTGCAAAATATTCCTAAAGGAGCATTAATGTATTCACGAAATATGTTATGATAGCCCATTTATTAATTATGAGCTGCATTTAACAGCCTGGAGGACAGTGACCAGTGTCATCAGACACTTTCTTTCTCATCAAATGTAGTCATCTCCCAAATGGTTGACTTGCTCTGTTCAAAAATTCATTAAAGATTGAGTTACTCTGCCTGTAATTTCTCAGTTCAAATGCTGCTCATAACAAAAAGTAGTACAAATTCAGTACCCTGGGACCTATCCCAAATACATAAATACCTCAAGTACCAAAAATCATTTTAACCACCTCTTTCAATTCTCTCCCATATCAAATCATAGAATCATGCCTGAGTTGGAAGGGACCCACAGGGATCAACCAGTCCAACTCCAGGCCCTTCCCAAGACACCACCAGAATCCCATCCTGTTCCTGACAGCGTTGTCCAAATGCTACTTGAACTCTGGCAGGTTTGGTGCTGTGACCACTTCCCCTTATATTCCTTTAAATTCCTTTATAAACCAGATTATTTTCATACTCAAAACTCAGAGAGTAAAGGGGTGACTCACAAGCTCAGCAGCTCAAGATGTAACAATGACCAACATTGCTGGACTGCAACTTAAAAGACAAAATACAGAGAAACAGTAAATTTAATATTTAAAAAGATAAAAACTGATAGAACATCAGATAAAACATCAGCTATAGGGCTTGCCTGTTTAGATTAATATATATTAAAAAGCAAGCACTATATATTCCTTTTAACAAGTAAAGTATCATTTTATTCCCTTGCTAGAGGCAGACCTTGCACACCCAAACACAAAAGTCTGGGAGAAAGCCACCTCATCAGTTCTTTCTGGAGCAATACAGAAAACAACAGACATTTTCTTTTGGCATCAGTGGAGGAAAGGGTTTTGGTCCTTTTTTCCTTTAGATATCTTCTCTTCCCCTCTCTAAGTCAGAGGATTTATAAATTCTATTTAATTTTACTGCAGATAATTCAAGCCTTGCTTCAAACACAGGAATAATCCGTTTTATGGAGTTATGGTGCATGCATAGTGAACAGCTTTATATTTACAACATCATTACACCCACCCTCACAGCACTGTACAAGAATGATTACCCTCATTTTTCATATCCAAACCTAAAGGAAATTATTTAGAATTGCTTAAAATGTAAAGCATTGCAGGTTACCCAGTCTAAAACCCCTAAGAATCCGAATTTCCACTGTGATTAGCACTCCTGAGGTGTTGTCAGCACATCCCACTGGCACAGCTACACTCCTCGGGACTCAGGAATTGTAATCTCAGTCCATATTCTGAGAGGACGCACCCTCCTACTCACCAGAGATCCCAAGTGCCCAGTAAATCCCGTTTTTGCCTGTCACTGCCCCCTCTCTATTCCATCATAGAGAACACATTCCCCAGCTCTCTGTGTGCAGCCCTTGCTGTGGCAGAGACAATCATGGAATCACAAAGTTGCCTGGACTGGAAAAGCCTTCTGGGATCATCACGTGCAACTCCAGCACTGCCAAGGCCACCACTGAGCGCTGTCCCCAAGGGCCACATCCACAGGGCTTTTATATCCCCCCAGGGATGGGGACTCCAGCACTGCCCTGGGCAGCTGTGTCAGGGCTGGACAACCCTTGGGGTGAAGAAATCTTCCCAAATATCCAACCTGCCCCTCCCCTGGCCCAGCCTGAGGCCGTTCCCTCTCCTCCTGTCCCTGTTCCCTGGTTGCCCTCTCCTGTCAGGGAGTCGTGCAGAGCCACAAGGTCCCCCCTGATCCCTCTTTTCTCCAGGCTGAGCCCCTTTCCCAGCTCCCTCAGCCTCTCCTGGAGCTCCAGACCCTTCCCAGCTCTGTTCCCTTCTCTGGACACAATAACTCCTTTACTTTATATTCAGATATAAATATATATTTTTATATCCACATATATTTTTACCCCTTTGCAGCTGCCAAACCCACACCAGTGTCACTGCCATCTATCTTCATCTCAGTTTCCACCCAGCACGGGTTTCCTGGTCCTTCTCACTGCATTTCTTCTCACCCAATATTTTCAGTCTTTTTTTATCTACCTCCCCACCACACTCCAGTTTGATGTGTAGTCCTGTCTGTGCTGCACACCAGCAGGGCAATGGAGAGGACACCAGGTAAATCCATGCCACAATTTAACATGTGCCAACACAGCAGTCCCTCGATAAGCAGAAGAGATGAGACCTTAACAGATCAAAATTACCATTTCCTGAGTGAAAACAGAGCCCCTTCAGAGTTCACAGTAAGTTCTTCAAAAATTTACCTGTGCAACTTCCATAAATTTGGCCAATGAGGGGAAATAAACTTCGTACCCCCATTTGCATTAAGAACTCAGAAATATTTCATGAGCATAAAATATATGCCAAATTTTAATAATAAATTACTAATAAAACCAGGAATACTTGGTTCTAAATGATCTAAGATTAAATCAGGAACATGGAAGTGAAAGGACAAAGCATCAAGGCATTAAACATCTACTTTTGTCATCAATCAAGTAGGACTGTAAAGGAAAAAAACTACTAAGGAACAGATTTGTGAGCTCCCCTTATTTCTACATAAATTATCTCTGAGAAGCAATAAATGACAACTGTCTCCACAATTTGCTGCTAATAACTCCCAGGTGACTTTACACAACCCACCAATGTATAGAGTGTGACAATAATCATAATACCTAGTTAAACACAGTGGCTGAAGTGCTTCAAATAAGTAATTATTTGTATTCCAATGTGATGGTATTTTGTTAGAGAAAACATTCAGATTATTCACACTGCAGTTATTTGAAGCACTAAGCCACAGAACACTGATTCTGAAATTTGAAATAATGAAGGCTGAGAAGTGTTAGAAATTATGGAAAAAACCTGTAAACTTATTTTTAATGCACAAGAATTATCTTGGCATATAATGCAAGTAAGCATTTATTTGCTAAGTGCTTATTACCAAATACAGGTTTAGTAAGCACTTACTACCAAATACAAACTGACCTGAATCAATATGACTGAGACCATAAAATAAATATTCTGTAAAATTATTTTCATTAGAAAATACAAACCTCCTTTCCCTTGCTGAAGTAATATACTGCCACCATAAAAAGCAATTTTTTTTCCTCCACCACCTTTTTGCTCATTACATAGTTTTACTAGTCTGGTAATATTTCTGGTTTTCTTGCTTGTAAAACATAAAGGTAAATTCACAATCATCTCACCATCACTACCTATAAATTCTGACTTTCCCTGGAGTTTAGGGAATGTCACCTCTGTTGCAAAATTAGGTGTGAATAAATCTCATTCGACAGCTAAGCAGTGAGTTAGAAAAGAGATAATACAATTGTTTCAAGCTCTGCATCCTTGTAAGTCAGAAGAGAAAGTTTTCTTTTAATTTCCTAAAATGAGAGAGAATTCCCCAAAAAGGCTGTTTTCCACCCATAATTATGAACAGAACACGCTATGGCTACACATCTCCCACACACATGCACGGCTCCTGCAACATCACAGAGAGTGGCAAAGACTTTACCTGAGGAGAAAAGGGATGAATATTCTCATAGAGGCAGGGACAATATCAGATGTCTCGCACAGTCTTCACTACATTTATTTTTACTAAGCACAACGACTCTCTTTGCATTCAACAACAGCCTTTTTTCCAGAAGGCAGCAGCAGCATCATCACTTTGGGACTGAGAAGTCACATGTTTTCTGTCCCTGTTTGTCAAACCTTTGCTGTCCATAACGTGCAGAGTCCCACACAAAAGCCAGAGTGCAAGCAGACCACACAGGGGTATTATTCCCAGGGCCTTACCAACCTGAGAGCTGAGAAGGCCCAGAAAACCTGAGGAATTCTTTAAATCTTAACCCACAGTAACTGTGCAGGAAAAAACACAGATGTAAGGATAGATGGAGGAGACAAGCCTGGTCCAACATGACATGAGATGAGCCACCTGCACTACACCTCCACTTCAGCCCTAAATGCTGCAGGACTGAGCAGCTCCTGACTGCATGTGACAGATGCTTGGATTGAAGCCTTGTGCCTTAATCAAAGTGGAAAGGACACCATTCCCTAATAATAACTTTCACAGATCTTTGCCTTAAGTCAAAATGAAAGACGAAAATATTTTCAGAGACTGCCTGCAATAGCATTTTTCTTCACTGCCTGAAGAACAATCCTCACATGTGAGATAGGGAGAAATCATCAGACAGGACTGCTAATGAAATTAGCAACTAAACAATTAGCTGTCAGGAACGCTGCTTAAGCGAAACTGTATCTATTGCTGGAACAGAGGTTGCCAGCACTTCGCCCACAGCTGAACCGACTGCTATCAACTCTGTTTGAAAGATGCTTTTTCTATACCTTTGATGAACATAATTCATGATTCAAGTTGAATGTTAATATTTCCAGGACGCTGAACTCCATCACCATCTTCATTTTTTTGTCTTGTCTTCCTGACTTGCCAGACAAGCTTGATTTTACCATCCAAGCAAGCCCAGATCTTGGTCACAAAACTAAACTGCCAGATTAATCAGACTTTGCCTTATCTAGAACCATGTAGTGAGATTTGTCAAGGATCCTAAGGATAACAAGAACTTATTTTTCTCTCTATCCCAGCCACCACATATGAGCACAAGTAATAATTCCAGTCCATTAGCAGCAAACAACCAACTCCTCACAAAAACCAACACAAATCAAAGTCTGCCCTTTGCCTCTGCAGTCTGAGAAAATGGACATGAATGAGCAGGGGAATTTGAGTCCTGTATAAGAATGACTTAGCTAAAAGCTCTGTAGACTGTGCAGAGAAACACCCCATTTTCCACGCCCTGCTGATACTCACATCAAACTCATTCAGAGCAGCAGCGAGCTCTCCGATGCCAGTGTGGCCCTTGTTCTCATCGGTGGGCGAGGTGGCCTGGGCAGCATTGGAGATGCCAGCAATGGCTTCCTGCACTTGCTTGAAGACGTAGTCCCTGTTGGCCCTGGTGGCGGCCACGTCGGGGTGGCGGAGGAAGGCCTGCGAGGCCGTGTACAACATGGTGGCGTTCTTCTTCAGAGCGCCCCGCGCCGCGGCCATCTCGTCCCGGCAGTGAGGATCCTTCAGCTCCTGCGTGGAAACACGAGCGGCTTAGGGTTGGAAAGGAAAGGTTTTGTGTTAGAACGAGTTGCCTCGAGCATCCAGGCCGTGCAGTGGTTTGGCAGAGAAGGAATCGGTGGCAGAATCCACCGTACATCACTGAAGGAGTTCCCCTCCTGCCCAAGGAAGCCCAGTCCTTTTGTGGCACTACAGCTGTTTCATTCTGCTCACAATCTCTTACCAAAGAGTCACTTCTCTTTTGCAAAAATCCACAAAAAATGTGTGTAAAATGTTCAAAATTACTCTTCCCAAACAACTGGATTCCTTCTGCTAACTCCATAATGGCAACACAAGTGCAACACTCCTGTTGCAGAAAGTGCCTTATTTTCCTAATTACTACACCTATGTCCTTTATAAAATTATCATAAGCTAGACCTTTAAAAAAAATCAAAGTATTACATAGATGAATATCACAGAATCAAAGAATTAACTAGGTTGGAAAAGATCTTTGAGATCATCAAGTCCAACCTATGACCTAACATCATATAGTTTCAGTTCTTAAAGACCTACTAAATATGCCTCTCAGTATTTCTGTTTCTCTTCCCTTCATATTTAGCTCTATTCCTCATATCATTTGGTGTTTGTATATTTAGTATATCATGACAGATACTTTATTTTGTTTCCCCTGACAACAAGAATCAGATACTGCACAATATGTTACCAGAATTAAGTATTACTGCTATTTAACTCCTGGGGTTTTTTTAATTAGAGGGTAAATCACACTGTCCTTGAAAGCCTTACAAACATTAACACACCCCTAACAATATTCATAAGGAATAACAAAACATTATTACTTCTATTTTAAAACTATGAACAAACCAGTCTGAAGAGCTGAATAGTTTATTTATGTCCACACATGGAATCAATCATCAACACTAAAAAACTACCCAGATATTCTGCATTTAAAGGTTCTACCCATTGATTAATTTCAACCACACCTGGGTGACAGGTAACAGTCTTCAGAGAGAATTTTTTTGCCATATTCTTGTACCTTCAATGAGAACTGAAGAGATGAAAACATACATTAACTTTCACATTTTTCTCTTTTTCTCATATTTGCAGCTCTATTTCCACAGGGGAAGTGTCTGAAGAGCACTCTCCATATAATGACCAGATTCTACATTTTTCATTTATTTGCCTTAATCAATGGTTTGCTTTTATGTAGTCCTGCAAGGAGCAGGGAGATGGGCTTGATGATCCTGAAAGGTCTCTTCTAACTTGAGATATTCAATGATTCAATTTCAGTATAACCCCAAAAATGCTATTTTTCATTAAAAAAGCCCCACAGTCTTGATTCAGAAGTAAATTGCCATTACTTGAACTCAGAAAATAAATAGGTGGATGAATATGGAAAGCCAGCTTCCCAAATCCAGTGTGCAAGGCAGTACAAAGACGGCACATCCTTGAATTATTGGTGGTATTCAAATATAATTGAAGTTGGAGAGACCTTATACAACTCTACAGTGTCTTGAAAAGAACAGTGTTCAGGGGAAAGTTATCTTTATTGCAAAGTTGTACAATGACCAGCCTTGAATAAATGTTATCGTGACTTTCTGGTCTCTTTTTCAGCTGCCTTAGCAATGAATAAATGGATAAATGAATTTTTTTTTTTTAAAAATCTGAAAATTATTAATAATGGGTTGAAGCACAAAGTAGATTTCTGTTCCTCCTGAAATTGAATTACAATGAACTAGCAAAGAGCTTGTGCTTAACCAGCTGTCAGGGTGACCTGAAATCTGCATAGGTTAGAATTAAATGGGAATAATCATCGAATTAAAACTACCCTTAACCTCCTGAATCACTTCTATTTTCACCCTTCAATCTGTTATTAATCGAAGCCTCTTGGAACGTACTCTTAAAGAAGCAGGGCTTGTGAAAAACTTCATCACATTCAAAAATAATCAGTGTGATTAAATTATGGGCCATGACACAGCAATTAATTGTTCACTGTGCAGACTTGGACATAAAGCACCAGAAGTTTAGAATGAAGATGGACTTTTCCAACCACTCCTGTACTCACCTGTTGTCTCCTGGCAGCGACATAATTCAGCTTCACCATTTCCTTCCCAAATTCCTTAAAGCGATTGGCTAAATCTTGCTCGTTTGTTGCATTTTTCACAGCTTCTAATGCCTCCTCTACCTACAACACAATAAATCAGCTGTGTCAGCATCTGAATCCACTCTTTGACAAAGTCTCTGACTATTCCACCCAATACTCTCTTACATGGACCCAATTTAGTTTTCACATCCATCACTGTACAGAGCCTTTATAAGAGTCCCATGAACTTTAATTAGATTTTTAATAGAGCAGCTGTCACTCTCCATTACTGTCCATTTACTGGGCTTTGGAGTCATGTAAAACTAATGTCAAAGAGATCACTGCATTAGTTTCCCCACTCGCACTTATTAGATGAAATATTTAATGTCTGAGGGGTTTAAAACAAAATACATGGGTATGTTCTTAGTGTGTGGTACAGGCTTTATGGGAAAACAAAGAAATTTATCCCTTCTGGACAAGAAATATTTTTAAAGGAAATTCAAACTTACCATTAGGATTTAAATTTACCCTGATAAATCCAAAACACTGTATCTTTGTGAGACAAATGATAGCTTCAATCCAGAATATTTGTATTATTTCTTTTTTTTCTCAGCTTTGAGCTTTCCTTCTTTAGTTATTTAACACCAAGAAAAGAATCTACCCAAAAAAACCAAAGCTGCACTTATTCAGTGACGCTGCATCTAACAGGCAAAGATATAAAACCCCAGTTATACCAACAAGTTGATCCACCAAATGTGTTGGGAACCTTTACCTTATGCAAAGCAAGAAAAAAATATCTGAAGGGATAAAATGATCTTTTCATGCAATAAATAAAGGAAACATTACTGTGACTAGATGGGAATTCAAAGCTGTACTTTTCTCCCTCACAAGATAAAAATGCAATTCCAAGCAAAACCAATGAAAACAGAAGAGATTCTACTGATCCTTCTTGCTAAAAGCTATTGTTCAGCTAAAAACTGCCGGTCATAAGAAACATGCAGAACAAATTTTCCCCTGAAAAAGAAAGGGCTTATTGGGATGGGGACAAGCTCCTGTGCACGAGCAGAGGTTTGCAGCTCTCCAGACACTGCTGGGAATCAATAAATTCAGCAGTAGCTGGTGTCTAATAGTTTAGAAAGGCACAATTATGTGCAGAACTTGTCTTTTTATTGCTTGAGTTGCTCTGTGTTTTCCTACCACTGAGAGAGCATATTTTCATTTTGAGCTTTTACCTCCTTACTGCAGATTTACAAATTACAGGGCAGTGGAGTAGCAAGCTCATACATTTCTATTGGAAAATGCATAATTCAAGAACATAAATTCGTAGCTGTTGTGCTGGAAATTATAAAGCGGGCAACTGCTGATTTACAAGCTACAAGCTTATCCAGAATTTAAGTTACCTCTTCTTTTACTCTTAAGGAGAACAGAGGTTTTTGAAAATTGAACTGACTGCCTTAGCATTAACACAAATTGCAAAAGCATCGTTGTATTAAATAATTTGCCCTTGCAGAACTTCTTACGAAGTATGAACATTTTCCTTTCTTATTAAGAAACATTTACATTAAAATACCTGAAAGTTTCATCTTTATTACATTTGCAATGCCAAGCACAGACATGACAAACTGGCACACATTTTTCTACGTCCTGCTCCATATTAAATAGAATTCCTGAAAAATTTGTCAGATTCCACTCTGATAATCAGCTTTCAAAAGATGCTGATCGTATTCTATCCTCTCAGGGCTCAAGACCACAGAGTCCAAAATGAAGAAATCAGTTATCAGAAATACTAGAAAGGACAGGAACACAAGCTCCTTTTTAATGATACTTTTATTTTTATTATTATAATTTCTTCTTAACAAATTCATATTGGAGCGAGTTCTCTATCCTTGAGAAAACACTCAGCTGATCTGTTCCTCTGATTAACTAGCCTGGAATTAATTACAATAGATCCATAATTCTCTGTGTGCATGACCACATCCTGTAGTGGTACATGGTTTTTTTATGTGTTACAAAAGCTTATGCAATAACCACTATTTCTAATTTTAGCAGTGCAAAAAATAACCTGAATGCAATGACCAAGAGTCCTTCCAGAAAACACCTGCATTTGTTCCCCCTAAAACCCTAATTAAAATGCACCATTTCCTGGGAAGCCTTTGACATGCTTTCAGAGAAAACTGATTACAGCACAATTCAGCATAAATCAGGCTTCATTACTTTGACATGCAGAATTATTTTAGTTCATTAATTTTATGGTTAACTTATACCAGACTTTGAAGGTTACCTTTGAGTCAATTGAAGAGCTCTTCCTTCATCAATTTTGTATAAGATAACCACTTTTTCCCTTAGTAATTTATTTGTCTAAAAGTAGTTAGCATTGTAAAGTGGTAAGATAAGGCTATTTACATGTTTAATCCTCAGGAATAAATTACTCTTTTTAACATGAAAATAAAAGTCCTTATGTTGAATTTTGCTGAAAACAGAGGTTGTTGACTTCTTGGAAACTGAACTTGTAATAACATCAATAAATAAAAATAAAATAATAAATAAATTTATTTTTATATTTATTCATTTTAAAAAATAATAAATGCAGAGATTATAAACCACACTGCCAGACACTGCCCTTGCAAATCTGGGGTGCAAACTGTGCAAGTAAATACCCATACTTAAAAACCAGCATTGGACATTTGTATTTTACATAACAGAGTACACTGCTGCAAAGGGAAATCTCAGATGGGAGGACAGCATTTCTCATCACCTGTGAAAGAGCTTGAATATGAATTTTCATCATAATGTTCAGAAACAAACTGTTGTTTATGATATTCAAGTATTGGCCTTGCTAGGAAAGGACAGTTTGAATTACAGTTGCATGGAGCATTATAGAGAGGAAAAATTAAAAGCATATTTGAGAGAGCCACTGCTTACACTGCACGTAACCAGAGCCATGTGCTGACAATTCTGAGAGCAGCATTTTATTCATTAAAGCAGAGCTCACTAGAACCTGTGCTGAAAAATCGGCCTCTTTCCTTATGAAAACTGTTTTCCAGCTATTCAGGTTATCTGCACAGTTTGCAAGTTAAAGGGTTCTCACTGTTTTTCCAGAACGTGAGATTGTTGTACAGTTACACTGTCAAAAAGACAAATTTAAAAAAAAAAAAAAAAAAAAGAAAAAGAAAAGGAAATACTTTTTGAACAGTTGTTAAAAAAGAAGCAACTCCCCATCTCTGTTAAACTCACACAGGCACTCTGCAGGTTTTAAATATTCTGTATATGATTTCTGCACAATTTTGTTTTGTTTGAGAGGGTTTTGTTTATTTGTTTATGCAATAAAAATGTAATACTGCAACAACTAGGGAGAGTGGAAAAATACATTTCCTAGTTTCAACTGAAAATCCTTTTAATATTCCTGTACAAAAATGTAAATGGTGGCAGTCAAAATTGAATATAAATCTGTCCAAAGTGTCTGGTAATCTTAAATTCCTCTTTATTCTTTGATTAGACAGTTGTACCGTTGTCTCACTCCAAATTAAACATTCAATCTTTGATATATCCAGAAGTCACAAAGAAGAATAGACAATTCTAGAACCTGAACTGTGCCAGGAGACAGCAACACTGGGAAAGTAACTGAGATAAGATGTGAGGGGAGCTTCAGTTTAGGTCAGAGAGCTGTGTAGCAGCCACTGAAGATATCTCACAAATTTTGCTTTAAGTCTCAAAATATTAATTTCTGCAGAATTAGAAAATGAGGCTACTGCAGAAATGTGTTAACTCCTCCTCTTACCAGCACTTTGAGAAACCACAGTGGAGAGCAGGGAATGGACAGCGACATTCCTAACCGACTTAGCCCCGTTTTCCACACAAACCCAAGAGAGAAGTGAAAAATGCCTACGATTTTGAGGTGTGAGAGGAGCCTCATGACATCAGCCATGTCAGCCAGGATGAGCAGGCGGGTGACGGCCGAGAGCAGGGCGCGGGCGGCGCGCACCATGGTGCCCCTCTTCACCGAGGAGCAGGGGTCGTCCGCGAACTCCGACGAGGCGACGCGCATCGTTTCCCCTGGGATCCAACACAAACGTTAGCTTTTGGCCTTGCCTTTTGCATTTCTCCAGAAGGGGAATTAACTCACTAAAAGCTAAATTAAGTGCTGTTGGGATAAAAGTTATAGAACCACAAGACCCTTTGGCTGGAAGGGGTCTTAAAGCCCATCCAGTTCCACCCCAGAGACACCTTCCACTGTCCCAGGCTTCTCCAAGCCCTGTCCAGCCTGGCCTTGGACACTTCCAGGGATCCAGGGGCAGCCACAGCTTCTCTGGGCACCCTGTGCCAGGGCCTCCCCACCCTCACAGGGAACAATTCCTTTCCAATATTCCATCTAACCCTGCATTCCAGCAGTTTGAAGCCATTCCCCCACCTTGTCCTGTTCCTCCATCCCTTGTCCCAGGTCTTTCTCCAGCTCTCCTGGAACCCCTTTAGGCACTCAAAGCACTCCCTGGAGCCTTCTCTTCTCCAGGCTGAACAACTCCACCTCTCTTAGCCTGGCTATGGTTCATGGATTTTATATAAACCCAACCTTTGCTACTTGTAAAAAAAAATCCTGTTTGTCTCCAGTGCAGAAACTCAGAAAGAAAACACTTCTACTGTAAAATCAAAACATATTTACACTGCTTTTAAAACCATTACAACAACATTAAAAAAAATCCTAGATGGCAGAACTTCCCATAAGACAATGCAAATAGTGGGGGAGAGATTTGAGATGGCCACAGTGATTAGTTCCCATCAGAACTCTTCTCCTTATTATATTTTACCATTAGGACTGTAATAATTTGCAAGCAGTGTATCTTGAATGATAAGCTGATAACACACAATTTCAAAATACAATTCAAGTGGCTCATTTCTAAGGCTACATCCTCCTTTTAGCCTTCCATAAGGTTGACAAATCTCTCACAGAATTTCTTAGGAGACAATTAATAAACAATCATTGCCAAATAAAAAAAGAACAAACCAAATTACTAAACATACTTAAATGTTATTCTGCTCAGCATCACAGAGATGAAATTCAAGATAAAACAGAAAACAAGGTTTCTGTGGAGGAAGAATACAGTTTGCTGTCCCTACTTTCCTATGCATTTTACCTGTATGCCAAAAACCACTGAAACTAGGAGCAAGGAATTCAAAGATTTTTCTAACACATGATTTAATTCAAACAGTTATTTGAAAAATTTATCCACAACTCTTGGCTGAGAATGTGCTAAAATTTGGGAATTAAACTTCTATAGTAGAAGTAGTAGTAGTAGTAGTAGTAGTAGTAGTAGTAGTAGTAGTAGTAGTAGTAGTAGTAGTAGTAGTAGTAGTAACTGTAGTAGTAAATGACTGAAATATTTAATGTAAAAGGAGAGATTGAGAGTGACCACAGAACAGCTGAGAGCCCAAGAGGTGAGCAAGGGTTAGATGTTAATTTCCTAACCTGGGAATTAGATCCCAGTGCAGGACTGGCTTCATCTAACCAATGCAACTGTGTAAGGAGTCATCTTCCCTTCAATTATTTATTGAGGGAAACCAACTATCCCAGCTTTGTGTGGAGAGTTTGCTCCAAAATGCACTCCTGGAGCATATTGAGCTGATTGAACCCAAGAGGACACAAACAACCATAAGAAATCCCAGCAAGGCTTTCCCTTATTCAAGCTCTAAATAGGATTCAGATGAGATGGAAGTGATTCCAAGCATCAAGCAGCAAAACTCTTGTAAGTGAAAGTACTTAATTTTCGAGAAATTTAAGCTGAAATGGCAGCCAGAGCAAGCTTTGGATTTTGGAATCGGTGCCTGCAAATTGCTTAACTTTCATTTTGGTGATGAAGAGATTTTACCATTTTCTGCCAAATTAGCAGTGTGTAGCTTCAGAAAAATATTTATATTGGACTATGAAAGGAAGAAATAATATTTAATAATCGGCCAGTGGCACCAGGAAAGCAAGAAGGAAAATCATCTTCTTAGGCTTGAATTTCCAAGGATATACCCCTAGCAAAAAGATTTGAAAAACAACACTCATGGGCAGAGGGAAAATGCAATGAGGGTCAAAAGGGAAAAAATGCAAACAGTTATGAGTTTGGATTAGATATTTAATCTTAGAAAGCTCACATTAGGTGAAATAGATCTCCAAAATAATTAAGCAAAAAGTATTAAATAGACATAATCAAATAAACAAAACAAAAAAGTATGAGTATAGAAGTTCACAGCAGGTTGTTTAAAACTTAAAGAGATCTAGTAGTTCATAATTTAGAATCTAATAACCAAAGAAACCAGCAGTTATGGGGAGGAAGGCTTGTCTGTGTCAGTGCCAATTAACATATTTTAATCCTTCTACAGCAGCAGTATCAAACCACTCTTAGGCTAAAGGTAACACTGGAGCTTCAGCTGGCCCAATTATTTTTTTGAGAAACCTTTTTATGTGGAAAAAGTCAACCCTACATTTAGTTTTCCATTTCTTTCGGAATTCGTTTCAAGTTGTTCTGTAGCCTATATTAAATCTCTTTCAGTGGAAATTGGGTTGACACAAGAAACAGAGACATCTGAAGACATCAGGTCTGCTTCCTTGCCATGGCTGTCAGTCGTGTGATAATAATTGATAATAATCTTAATATGGTAATAGCTACACTCATAAACTTATCAAGCTTCCATCTTAGGAAGAGCTCAGACCTTTAACCCCAATTAATCCTATGTGAAGTAGGAAACTCATTTCAAAATGAACTCCAGAATCTGACAGGTTCTTTTCATTAGAGACACTTTAATGCCATACTGCCAGTATTTGTAGATAATTTAAATCCATTTCTTCTCATGCCCCATTTGTCCTTCAGTTTCACTGTGCTCTTCTTCCACTCTTGTTCCTATTGTCCCTTTTTGGCTTTGTGCATTTTTGTGAGGAGTCCTGACAGATTAAAGGCAGTACTTCAGTCCCCTCTAATTGCACACAATATCCACTTCTGTAATCATTACAGCAGCTCCATGAGACAATTCTGTTTCTGGAGTGCAAATGATAAGAACTGCAGGCTTCTGGGACCATTTGCAGAAATACTCATGGAATCCCAGAATATCCTGAGTTGGAATTGCAGGGATCACTGAGTCCAGCTCCTGGCCCTACACAGGACACCCCAACAATCCCACCACATCCCCAAGAGCACAACAACTGCAAAAATCTATCACAGATCATTGCAAAAGTCACCAAAAACAGCTACTGGAATTTCATGAGCAGATTTAAAGTAAAATATCTACCTGTGAGCAAAGAAAGAACCAAGGCTTTCAATGGTTAACAGTCAGTGGAAATGTCATTTTTTCCCAAGCCTTGAAGTGTTTATTAAGAGACAGAAGACAGGCACAGAGCAGCAATCTAGAGAACAGCTATGATCAGCAGGGGATGCTGACAATACACCAAACACCTGGAAATAATTAACAGAACAATGACAAATTGATTGGATGCACCACTCCTGAGCAGTTCTCAAATGGAAGAAATTAATAAAGCTACAGTCTAATTAATCAGTTTCTTTCAGATTTTTCTCTTTGTTCTACATGTCCAAGATTAAAAAGACAGAACTGATCCAAGATATAATGGAAGTATTTTAGAGTGCTCTGCTTGTAATTAGAGCAAAAGCACTGTCATGAAGCTATCCTAAATTATTATAATAAATAGACTCAAACTGAGCTGTTCCATATAAAACAGTGATGGTGACACTAAATGATGGCATGATAAATTTGAACAACACATAATTTCTACCAGGATATATTTAAATTATATAAGCAGGTTTTTAATCCTTTCATCATGGATGTTGTCTTGTTAAAAAACAGAAGCAAACTCTTCAGAATGCAAAGATCTGAAATTTTATCCTTTTGGATTTGTCTAGAAATTCACCAAATAGAGTAGGACCACTCACTCTCCATCCCAGCATACATATGAACAGTCAAATTTTAGGAATAATGGCTTTAATCTGGTCTTGGATGATTTGGTTTTCACTGTCTATATTCCTCCTACTTTATTAATCACATTGATTATTTACCACATCCCTTAAAACATCATATTTTGTTTACAGTACTTTAAAATCCAGTCTCCATAACTGAAAAATGTTCATTTCACTATTAACCTCTGTTTGACATTATCAGAATGTGGGAAGTAATTTGTAGAGGATTTGTAGAGTATTTTCATTACTAAATATAAATACACATGCTATTCAGAATTCTGAAAGCTTCACACAAATGGCTGTTTCGTCTTCCCTTTCCTTAACACCTTTTTTCTACATCTTCACTAATCATGAGTTCCCAAATCTCATCTCCTATTCCCCTTGCAGCTGGGCCTTTGTTCTCCATCTGTGGGAGAATGAGCACTGTTCTCATCATTCTCATGGATTTCAAGGCCAGAAAAGGCCATCTCTGATCAAGCCCGATCTCTTCCCGTCACATTGCAGCTCCTAGAGCTGTGTCTCTCTGGAACTCACTGTACAGACAACCCAGTTCACCTAAATTTGACTCACTTTACATTTGACATTTAGACAGAGGGATGGCAGATGAATCACTCTGCATTTTAAAGTACAATGGAACTCCTTAAATCTAGTACGTATTTTAGATTCAATGTTCTCTCCTAGATCCAAGAACACACCACATCATTCACTTCATGGACCATTAAAATATGTAATTTTAATTAACCCAACTAATTCTTTCCTGAGGGACAGCAAATAGCAAGAATACAGAACTTTTAAGACATTTAGCCACATATCTATGACAATGTAAGACAATTTATCGATGAATGTTATGTTTTAGAAAGAACTTTCCTAATTAATTGTCAGATTAATGGTGCATTTGGAGCATCACTGATACACTTAAGTACAATAAAACACCAATTAAATTTTAATTCAAAAGTAAATTGTTTGGGATGTGAGGATACATTAGCATTTCTAATCCCTCTCTGTCTGCAACTCAGTTACTCCATGGATTAACATCCTTCAGGGACACACTAAACTGATCTGCCTCCACTGCACTGGAGAGTTCAGTGAACACCAACATGAACATTTGAGATACTCAGCACTGTGCTTGGGAACAGGAAAACACATTGGACCTCTTGAGATATCAATAAATACAGAGGCAAATTTAAAAATTCAAGCTCAACTGAATTATAATGGCAAAAGCCACACTGCTGAAGTGCAATGTTTGACAGAAAATGGAATCCCAGACTGGTTTGGGTTGGAAGGGACCTTAAAGTCCATCCAGTGCCACCCCTGCCATGGGCAGGGACACCTTCCACTGTCCCAGGCTGCTCCAAGCCCTGTCCAGCCTGGCCTTGGACACTTCCAGGGATCCAGGGGCAGCCCCAGCTTCTCTGGGCACCCTGTGCCAGGGCCTCCCCACCCTCATAGGGAACAATTCCTTCCCAATATCCCATCTAACCCTACTCCCAGTTGAAAGCAATTCTTCCTTGTCCTATCAGCAAGTAGTTTTCAGCTACCAATTTTTTCCACAACTTCTATGTTTATACTAAAAATTTGAGATCTCTATATTTAAAAGAAATATTTTCTTCTTTATCCAAATGCTGCAGAGTTGCAACAGGAAGCAAATTCAAAATGAGTAGAATAGTTCATCACCTAAACAAGAAACTACAGTGGAAAATGTTAGGAAAAGTTGCCATTTTTCTGATGAACTGTGCATTTATTAAAATCACTGTTGTAAAAAAGGACTAAAATGAAAGGAACTGACAAAGAAAAATCTCTAAGTCCTAGTGATTAATATCTTGAATTTAATCATTTAATGGGATTCTGCATAACAATTTATTAATTTAAGTAGGATTGTCATTAATAAATTTAACATATCAGGAATAGAAGGGAACAACATTTGAAAAGCACCCAAAATTCATGGAAAAGGAAGCACTCCAAGAAAACGACTGTGGCATTCAGCATTAGGCACACAGATTCTATAATTCTGGATATTATTTTCATTCTGGGGCTTGAAGAGGCTCACAAATACTGTACAGGAAAGCAAATTTGAGGGTAGATTCTATCTGTGCCCAAGGCACCATGAACTGAGTTCAAAATCATAATTAGAATCAGTTCCACCACTCTCCATTATCACATTAAAAAAAAAAAAAAGAAGAGTTTATTTGAAATTGATATTTTTTGAGATAAGCTTCAGTTCAAAGGATTGATATTTTCCAGCAAGATGCATTTTCATAACAAAATTTATCAAAAAATCCCAGTGATCTGTGAAAAAAGAAGGAGCAGCAAGTTGCTAATGTCAGCTCATGGGAAGCACTTGAGGAGGGGTTTTTGAGGGTCATTTTTTCTTCCTGATAATTTATGCTTTTCCTTACACTTAGATCTGAATTGTCTTGACAGAAGCAGTAAGAGAAGCAGAGAGCACCTGCTTCATCTGGGGAACAAACATGGCTAAAAGTTAAAAAAACCCTTCCCACAACCCCAGCTGGGATTAAGAGAACAGGCACGTTAATGTTGGACAATTAAAGGGTTTGGATAATTAAGGGGTTTGCAGCCAAGGGAGAAAAATAACAGGAAAAACAAATACAAGAATTTAAAAAGATACTTCAGTATGAGAGAGCATGAGAAAGGAGAAAAGCAGACTGGGGAGTGCCATCAGCACAGGGAAAATCTACACTATAGACTCACAATAAGAAAAATATGAAAAAGAAGACAACAAAAGATACAAAGAGAGCATCTGCAGGTTCACACAGAGAAACAGACAGAAGGTACAAAAGCACCTTAAAAAAATTATTTCATTTCTTCTATTAGTTCACATAATCTGCACACATTGTTTATGATAACCTATATTTGAGACCCAGTGTAGTCATTTTTTCACCATAAAACAACTTGCCAAGGATTCTAAAATCATGCTTGAAGCATCAGCCTACATGCTAAATTTAGTTTATCTTTCCGAAATTGGGAATTACATTTAAAAATTAATTTTCAAAAACCCCAGCACTTTTTCATTGAATTTTGACTTGGCAACATTTTAGCATTCTAACACTTAACTGCCAGTTTCAGTGGGAATTCACATACATGCAGTGACACCTGTGTGTTAATGTAGGAGTCCCTTTATGTAACTATACTCATTGCTTGAATGTTTAAAAACTGCAGGAGCTTCTGTGTGGAGAGATAATGAGATAACTGAGCCTCATGGTGTGAATTTGCATTCCAGTGCAGGCATCAAAACACAAAACTGATCTATAGCCCTCCATCAACACACAGAAATTGCTGTTGTGCACGGTAAAAGGCTCATAAACAAGACATTGATTATTGTTAGATTTGTAATGAGAAATTATCTTTAGCCTAAGTCTATACAGCAAATAGAAATAACTGTGGGTGAGCATTAGGACTGCCCTGCACAGATACCTGGGCATGGCAGAAGGGAGGCTGAGGGGAGTCGAGGCTGGAGATGGCTCTGAGCATCCTGGTCTGGTGAAGGTGTCCCTGCCCAAGGCAGAGCATTGGATCTAGGTGAGCTTTAAGGTCCCTTTCATCCCAAACCATGCCGTGATTCCATGATCTACATCCTTTACTGGCAGTGAAATTCAGTCCCAAAGGATGAGGAAAAGACTCAGTCTCCAACAGTAAGAGCAGTCCTCCAGGTCAGCTCTAGGTACCCAGTGCTCTGAGCTGAAGTGCAGAGATCAAGCCCCCAAAATTGGTCCTACTGTCATTAATGTATTTATAGAATACTTTTTCATTGTTTTTTCATGGCAGTAGCCAGGTTTAAGCCAGGTTGGGCTTTGGCCCCTGCCCTTTTCTCCAAATGACTCCAAACATCCCTGTAGCTCTCCTGAGCTGCCTGTCCCTTGTCCCTTTTCACAAAGGTCACAACTCTCCTTTTTTACCCAGGTTCCACCCAAATTCTTTGTTCAGACAGATCAGTATTGAATAAATAAAATAAGGAACAATTTAAAACCATAAAGTCCACCCCAAACGGGTGAAAGGAAGTAGAGGTGATATATTTTCTAAAGAAAAAACCTATATATTTCATCATAGACTGTAGGAATCACAATTATATGAACAGAGGTTAAAAACTGACTTTTCTACAACCAAAATAAAAAATAATAAAAAAAAGCACAGATCTGAAAGTCAATTGGAGAAATTACAGATGAATGAAATTTGCAAACGTCCCAAATCAAAATTAGTGGAGAACCTACAATTTTATTTTTAGTACATATAAAAATATTTCTAAATTCCATCAGCTATATGGAACAAGCTCCTTTTCCCATGTTCATATATAAACAGCAGTTGGAATATCTCACAGATCTAAAGTCTAAAAAGAATTTGCCTCTGATAAAGGGATTAAAACAGAGAGAACAAGATAGCTGGAGATCAGAATGCTATAATTTGACACTTCTCAGAGGAAAGCAGTGCCTGTTATTTGATTATAACATTTTATATTCCCTCACTCTGTAAAGTATTACTGGCCTTTGTAGTATGTGAAAAATGTACTTCAGACAAAGACGTGCTCAAAATGGTAAATGGAAAGGCAATAAATTAAAGTCTTTTATATACTGACTAAGCATCTTTTAGGACTTAGATATTAGAAAGTATATTTCAAATTTTCATGCTGTCACTTTTAATACATCTCTCATCGAATACCACTTTCTGAAATCATATCCAAAATTAAAGCCTAATCTGTATGGAAGAAAGAAGCTTTTATACAACTTTTGAAGTTGGATGACTGCCATGGAAAATGCAGTCAAAAATAAAGAACACAGAACAAAACGTACTGTAGGCAAATAGGACTGAGCAGGGGGACAAGGAAGACTCCCAGATAGAGTGTAGTGCTCCAAGGACTGCTTGTATCTTCTCATTAAATGCCACTGGGTAATCACAGAATCATGGAACGGTTTGAATAGGAAGAGACCTTACAGCTCATCTTGTTCCAACACCTGCCATGGACTGGAGAACCTTCCACTATCCCAGGTTGCTCCAAGCCCCATCCAACTTGGCCCTGAACACTTCCAGAGATAGGGTGGTGCCTTGGTTTAAGACCATTTAAAAATTGGACACTCCAAAATGAGTCACCTCTCCTTACTTCCAACCAACCCCTTTCCACCAGTAAGGAAAGACTGTAAGTAGATATAAGTGAAAAAAAACAACAGTTGACTAACAAATAGAACAGCAACAGGCAAAAAATAACAGTAAATAACTGCTAGATGCAAAACTGCCAAGAACCCCACGGGACCAAGGAGAGACATGAAATGCTGTAATTACCTTGCCAAGATGGCGCCCGTCTGAGGCGGCCGTGCACTTGAGGGACAGAGGGAAGATGGAGCCTGTCTGAGGCGCCATGTGCCTGAGGGACAGAGAGAAGATGGAGCCCGTCTGAGGAGCCATGCGCCTGAGGGACAGAGGGAAGATGGAGCCTGTCTGAGGCGGCCGTGCACCTGAGGGACAGAGGGAAGATGGAGCCTGTCTGAGGCGGCCGTGCGCCTGAGGGACAGAGGGAAGATGGAGCCCATCTGAGGCAGCCGTGCACGTGAGGGACCGAAGGAAGATGGAGTCCGTCTGAGGCGGCCGTGTGCCTGAGGGACAGAGGGAAGATGGAGCCCGTCTGAGGTGGCCGTGTGCCTGAGGGACAGAGGGAAGATGGAGGCCGTCTGAGGCGGCCGTGCACCTGAGGGACAAATGGCGCCACACCCTTCCTCTCCAAAATGGTGACCGCGGGTCCCAGGGACAAAGAGACAAGATGGCAGCAAGCCGTACCAGAAAGGCAGGAGCCCACGGAGCAGCTCTAGAGGCAGACAAAAATCTTCAGGCTCGTGTGGGGTCTGCGCCGCTGCCGCCGCCATTTACAGGCTCTGCCATGGCTGCCGTGGTGTGGGATGAAAGGACCGGGCTGGGCACACAGGCACGTGGCGGCCTCACCCCTGGAACTTGCTCGCTTTCCTCGCCACCCCCAGAGTTTGCAAAATTCAGCCACCTCGAAACGGTTTCTAATGTAAAACACACTCTGTCCAAGTGGGTATGGCTGCAAAGCCAAAACAACCCAAGCAGAGTTCCCGCCTCCAGCAAAAGTCGCCATGACAGGAAGAGCCTCTGCTCCCACAGAGCCTCCGCTCTCCTGGAGCGCGGCCGCCTCCACGGCTTCTCTGGGCACTCTGTGCCAGGGTCTCCTCACCCTCCCAGGGAAGATTTTCCCCTAATATCAAACCTAAACCTGCCCTCCTTCAGTTAAAGGCCATTTCCCCCTTTTAATGAAGCAGAAATCATCTTGATAACATGAATCCAAACCCAAGATCCCCATATGTTACATGAATCACAGCAGTATTTACAGTTACATTCTGAACACAGAAAACCTCGCTTTGTAAAACTGAATTCCTTTGCAAAATTTACTCAACAGAACGAAATTTTATTGTCAAAGTTTATTAGTATTTTTTTTTTTTCTGGTGTGTAGTCATCACAAAGTCATTCTTGAAATTTTCCAGTTAGTTTTTGAATGACTGAAAATTCACTGTTCAGTGACAGAAGCATAAAGCAATGACCAAACCTTGACTCTTTCTCCCTTCAATAAGCGACTTCCCCATTTAAATATCCCAGACAAAGTCTCTGCACCACTCCTGATCTCCCAGCAGTTTCCCTCTCCACCATGAGACAGCTGATGAAACTCTCAGTTCCTTTGCTCTGCTAAGAAGTTCCATCACTGACCTGCACGGTCACCTGAGGTCACTCCTGTGCCAAGCTAAAAGGAATTTCCTTCCAAATACTTTTGATCCGACAGACTAAAATAACTCATTTTCCAGTTCAAAGAGTGACTCAAACTTTTCCTTTTTTATTTCCTTCTCCTTTTTTTTTCTTTTTTTTTTTTTAATGTTGAAGAAAAAGAATTTCAGTTCAGAATTTCTGCCTAATGAATCAACAGTGATTTCCTTTCCAGCACTCGGCTGCGACTCAGAGGATGTTTCAGTCACACATAAATCAGAACAGCTTCAAAAGGGGAGGTTGAGATGAGATGCTCACCCCGTGGTGCTCTGCAGCTTCACAGAACTGTTCTGAGGGGTCAGAGACTTCAGCTCCATTCTCCACATTGAATTATGCACAGAGGGGACACAAATACAGATTTCATGCATGGGGGCAAATCTCCTTGCAGAACATTGCTCATGGTTTGCTCAAAACTTAATTGAAAAGGCTGTGCCTTAAATGCTGCTGAGGATTACTCACTGTGGCTTTAAACCTGCCCAGTTTGGGAATTACTGCTGCAAGACTGAACAGGACAAGATAACTGCCTGTGGTACCTATTCCAATTTGTAAGATTTTTTTTTTCTTTTAATAATTTCCTTAATTTAAATCCTAGTGAAACTATTCTCCAAATTTGACCTGAATGCAGAAATTTCATGCATACTAATGGGGGGTGGAGTTAAATATTTACTGCAAAACATGGCCTAGTTACAGTCCCTTGATAGGGATTTATGTTTCTTTTAACTGTGCTGCATTTCTGCAATACTTTCTCAAATAAAATCTTTACTAACAGTAATATTTCTTCTGAAAGAACAAGCTGTAATTTTAGGATTTGATTTTAATATTCAAGTTATATATTTCTTGGAGGAAATACTAGTTGTGTATCTTTTAGTTTGTGAGTCTCTCAGAAGTTGGCATGCTAAAGAAATTTTCTTCTTCCCTGATATAAATCCACAATAGTAATAACATCTTCAAGAAAGACAATACAAATAAATATAGTATAAAAAATCGCCAAATATATTAATTTATATTACTTTTCAAACTTACATCACTGCTTTTGCAAAATCTGTCTCAAACTGTCATGTTCAGGCAATATATTAAACACCAACTACCCTTTATAACAAACATACCCGGGACATGGAAGTCACTTTCATAAATTTAAACTAACATGAACTGAAACAAAACACTGAAAAGTGAAATGAATATCAGAAAAACTCCAGGCAAGGCTGGAACAGAAATAAATCTTTTTGAAATGGTGAAGAGAACAGAGAAGAAGTAAAGCTCCTCGGACAGCCAGCTGGCTTTACCAAGAACCAGTACCATCAGCAGTTCTCCCAAAAAACCTAAACCATGTGTCCAGAAAATCATAAAATCATGGAATGGTTTGGGTTGAAAGGAACCTTAAAAGACCATCTAGCTCCAACCCCCCTGCCACGGGCAGGGACACCTGCATGCATTTCATTTTTCCCTACTTTTAGTTTTGTCCTTAAGGATCAATCCTGACCAGCCACAGAGGAGAACAGGTAAGACACTGGTGCAGTTGGGTTTGTTTCAGAGACAGATAAAGTACTTTGGATTAGAAGGGATTCTGAAGGTCCATCCCTTGCAATAAGCAAGGACATCTCCAATTTGACCTTGAATATTTCCAGTGATGGGGCATCCCCCATCTCTTTTGGGCAGGCAGTTCCAGTGTCTCATCTAATCACAGAATAATGAGAGCTGAGTGCCTGAGGTGTGTGGTCAGCCATAAATATAAACTATAAATATGTATATTATATATGGTTATACTATATATGAGCTGGGTGTTTGTATCCTTGTTCCTACTGGAAACACAGGATCAATCTCCTTCCTGCTTGGAACTGGGCCCACTTCTGGCTTTGGGACCCCCTGACTCAATTTTTCTGTATAGCAACTCTTGGAGATGCTCTACAGCATCTGCTTTTTCATCAGAAGTGTTTTAAATCATTTTGGAATAGGATTTTTAATGTCTCTCTGCAGCTCAATTCTCAGAGAGCTGAAAGATAATTAATGGATGGAAAAGAGTCTGGAGGAGCCAGAGTGGGAGCATTTGCATGGAATGGCATTTAGAGGGCCACATTTCCCAGGAGGAGCATTGCAAACAGGGATAACAATTGGAGTTGCTTCCACATGTAACAAGCAATTCAAAATAGATAAGGAATATTTTTTATTAACAAGGTAAGAGTTTTCAGGCCACAGCTCCAGTGACTTGCTGAATAAAAGACTTCAAATCTTTGTGCTCAAAGCTTTCAGCCCAGGCATGAGCCACCAGCCAGACAAAAAGCAAGTTACAGAGCACCTCATCATAGGAATTATTGGGAAAAAAGAGAATATGTTTATTGTACACACAGGTTCTTTCCAAAGTGCACACCAGGCTTCATTCTCCTGTTAATCAGGACTGCCCACATGCCCCACTTCACCTTTCAGAAGGAACAGAAGTTCTAGTTTGTCAAAAAAACCTCTTCTCCACTACTTTCTTTCCCCAGACACACTTTTTCCTCTGTCAAGAACTAGCACACACTAACTTCTGTAAGCAAAAAAAAATTCTCATTTACTTCAGTGAAAAGGTTTCTAAATAAACATAGGGAGAACATATGTTTAAGTGAAAAGATCAGGGTTTTTCTTTGTCTAAAAAAAGGATTATCTAGATTCTAGAGGAAAAGATTCTATATTTCTCTAGAAAATATCTTTCATATGATTTAGCTTTTATTTTAAAACTTCATTCAAAAAGTTTTCAAAACTGGATGATTTAAAACATTAAAGCACTAAAATTATTATTTTTTAGTGTGTTCTGCCTGAGAGAAAAAAATTGCCAAGAAAGTTAAAGCCACTTTCATGTCTCAGATGTTCATCCACAATTTCAAGATAGTCACAGAGTAAATAGATCACATTCTTTTATACACTGTCCATAAATCTGCATGAACAAAAAATTAAATATACCTCAACTTTACCCTGTCTTCAATACAAAAAAACATCAACAGTTCTTTTCTGTCCCTTGATTGAAGTATGAACTTCAGATTATGGTGTGAAATTTTATCTACCATGCTTGAAAAGCAAAAAAACTTAAAACACAACAACCAGCTGCTGGAGTAAATCACGTTTTTAATGGAAGTTTCAGCTGTATTCCAGAAAACTTCCAGGAAAATTACATTAAAATCAGGCAGTCACCAGCACATACCTACAGACAGACACTGCCAAAGCCATTTACTGGATAGAATAAATTTACATGAATATAACCTATTTCCTTGTGTTGCTTTCTGCAGCCTCCCAGACTGTCTCTTAATAAATTTAATCAAACCTGAGTCCAGTGGACCTGCAGTTCTCAATAGATTTTTGTGTCAATCATGGCCTGAATTTCTCCTCCACAGGGAATTCCCTTCTTCTCTTCTGATCAATACAAAACCAGTTGCCTGCCAGTTGATCAATATAAAACCAGACACCTATGCTGTGAGTGTAGCTTGTGCTTTTTATTCCTGTGAGTTCCTCTGCACTTCCTTGCACTTCTCAGAGTTTGTAGCTTCACTGTTTATCATCAGAGAATCATGGAATGGTTTGGGTTGGAAGGGACCTTAAAGATCATCCAGTTCCAAGCCCTGTCTGCTTTTCCTCCTATATAATAAAAATATAATATCATATCATATCATGTCATATCATATCATATCATATCATATCATATAATGTTATATGGCATGAATGATAAATGTCCATATTTCTGAGGTCTCCTTTGTCCCCAGTCTGGGAGATCTTTCACACAACTCCAGCAGTGTCAGAATAAACACCCACACAGCAAAGCATTTAATGGCCCAGCAACTGGATCATGTCACTCAGATGGTTTTGAACTGTAATTGTTCCTACTGTGGAACCACTATGGGATACAGAGATACATAGGGATGAGCTCTGGGCATTAAATGTTTTCTTTTTGTCCTTTGGAACCCAACTTCATCCATCAAACCCGTTGATCATGAGTTTTCTACAGCCAACAGAATTTACATTCCACTCTAGAGAAGTAACAATTTTAACACCATGGGCACTCTCAGTCACTCCAAAGCATTTTGCAAAGATACAGAGAATTTGTTCCACACCTATCCATGGAAAGCAGGAGTCCCTGGAGTGAATTTCTGCCTTTGGTAGCACTCAACAGCACCCAGCAAGGCAGGGCAGGAAACGAGGAGCACACCAAGAGCCAGCTGTAACTGCTGCAGACATTTTTAGGTTGAGGATATAATTATCCCAGCTGGAACCCTGCCAGGAAATCAGCCAGGAAAACACAGCCTCAGTTCATTAATCCAGCTCTTTATGCCACAGAGCTAAACATATCATTTCACATCACACCAGGGCTGGGCTCGTTTACACAGCTCGTGGGTGCTAATAATGGTGTGCGGCGTCTCCTGCTCGCCTCATTATGGGATCGTGTTGAACAGGCCCCAAAAAAAGCTGCTCCACTTTTCTGACAGGCTTTTTTCCCAGCCTGCAGTGTTGACAAGAGATGAATGTCTGTGTCATTCTGTGTAATATTGTTTAAGATCTTTTTTCCCNTATTGTCATTTAAAAAATCAGAAATTCAGTCTAGATAAGAGAGTGTGCAAGTTTAGGTTGATGCCTCTAACTCAGGCTCCTGAGGAGAAGCTGAGTCAGCACCACAAACCCCAAAGGGAAGAAGTTATAAATTCAGAGAGAACATGGGCACTTGTGTCACCACTGAAGATGCTGAGCTACAACTTGACACAACACAGAATAAGTCATGTAAGCAATAGGAAACTGGAGTAGTTGACAAATGAAAATTAATGCCAGAACAGCCAGGCACCAGAATTAAAAACCCCAACCAAACCCCCACCATCACAACAACAAACACCCAGCAGAAAAAATAATCAACAAAACCCATAAAACTCCACTAGAATATTGGAATATCACTGTACATAGTGCACACAGCAAATACTTAATTTATTCTGACGTACTGGCAATTGAATATTTAAGAAAACCCAAACCACACAGGAACAGGAAAACAGTGAAACCAAATATACATAGAGTGGAGAGGAGGAAAAAATACCCTCAGGATAGAACAGACTGGAATATTCACTAATCAGTGCTTATATACACAAAATTTAACCCTGCCTTCTCACGTGATCACTGCAGTCCAATTTTCTCAAGATGAAAGAAACGAAGTATGAGTTCTGGGGGAGTAACTCACTGAAAATCAGTGGTTTACACCCAAATCCTTTAGGCTCCCTTTGAAATCTCAGTTGGGGATCTCTCAGTCTTGTTCTAAAAGCTGATGATACTGGCAGATGGTATCTTTAGATTATAGAACTTATAATGAAATAAACCTAAAAGGCACTTAATTCTGCTGCAATAAAGATAATTACAATCAAAGTCAATAAAACTGAAACATTTTCTTATAGGCATATGCTGAGAAGATGTTTTTCCCCTACCACACAGGTGAATTTGAAAGCATCTCATACTCATTTTACCTTGTGAAAGAAGATTGTCAGATATTGTGAGTATCCATTTATTTTATCACTAACACCCAGAAAATAACTGTCTTAATATTGTTATTATCTCTGTAGTTTCAGGCTTTGATAGGTTTTTTTAATATATATTTTTCAATATATACTTGAAACCACAAGTACTTCTATACTGCTGTTTTATCAGGTTGATAATTGTTAGATTGTTCAGAAACATATGTGCCATAATCCTAATTCTACATTTGCACTCACAGGCTTTCAACCACTGCTCAGATTTAGCCAAGTGAAAAAAATCACATCATTTTGTCACATGGCAGAATAAAAAACAGGCTGAAAATGGAACAGAAATGGCACTGGGCAAAGCTTTACTCCCATCAAGCGTTTTGTCCCACATACCTTGTTTTCGAACATCTTCTACAGCAGCAACCAACTCCTCCTTGAGATCCTGGCTCTCTTTAGCAATTTGGTCTCCTTTTTCCAAGAAGTTCTGAGTGGCCTGCTCCACTGAGGCAGCCAAAACATGAGCCTTCTTCGAGCGCCCTTTCTTCTTGCCCGACGGTCCCTTATTGCTCGTGTTCACCAGCGTCGTCACCTTGGGGCAGGAAAATCAGGGGTCTGTCAGGTTTTAACAACTCAGTATCAACAGGAACACCCAATTCAATCATCACACTCCCTTCTGTGCCGTGGAAGGCATGTAGTGGCCACATGTTTTGAACAGATAAAATTGGAGGTATAAAATCCAGCAGCACATCTCCCAAAAGAGGGGTTTCCTTTTAAAACCTCTCCTCAGTCTGGGCCAGGCAAATCACAGCCAAGCAGCAAAAAGAAAAAGATAAGAACCAGGCATGGCAGGGCAGCGGTGCCAAAGCATCGTTTTTGTCACTGGGTTTCATTTTTTAAAAATGGAGAAGCTGATAAAATGGAGCCTGAACACACAAGGGTCAGAAACCATTCAAAAAGCAGTTGTCCCTTGAGATAATGCACTGTCAGTGACATGTGAGTGGTGACAAAAACATTGTGGCTGTTTTCCAGACGTGAGAGCTACAAGGAGCTCCCACTGCAAAGATTATACAGGTTAAACCTCTGTGCCTTAGTGCTGCTGCACTGTATTCCTCATTTTTTGTCATAAAACCACAGCAGGCACTGAAATGATCCTATCAGTATGGAAACAGAAGGGAACTCTCCTCCATGTCTGCAGAATCTCCTGAAGGAATTCTTCATTGAGCTGTCAATAAACTGATTAGAAAGCTTCAAAACACAGCACAGTGTGTACATCCCACAGCTGAGTGCTGGGCAAAGGGAATCCTGTGTGACTCCAGCAGTACCAGGCTGCTGCTCTGTAAAACAGGAATATTGAACTGGGTATTATTGGGTGTTAAATGTACAAAAAAATCCCAGCAATGGATCAATAATGTTCAGAGATTAAATTCTCCCTCTCCAGGATACAAACCAGAGCACTTGTTGTGTTGTACAGTGTTGTAAGCCACAAATTTGCTGTGAGAAAAGAAATACCTTTGCAATAAAGACACTTCATTATAAAACAAAATATTCCAAAACAAGTATGGGAATTCACTGTCCTCTCATCCCTGTTACCAGAAGAGTGACAAGGTCTTTAGTACAGTTTTGACCAAAAACACTTTTACCAAGCTCTTTGTGCTACCTCTCAGGTTTTTTTCCAAATCACATCTAAAAATTACAGATTGTGGAAGCATTAATATATGTACCTATATCTATCTATATACATAATCATGGCTTGAAAACACCATATGCATGGATATATTGGGAGAAAAAAGATGTATTTCAGAGCCTTCTTTCAGAAATGAGTCTGCCTGGCTACTGGAATGTAATATTTGTCCATCATGAGGGGTTTTTCTCCACTGTTTATATCTAGAAAGAATATTTTCTTTATTAGCTTTCCCTTGCAAATATTCCTCATGAAATTTCCCAATGATCCTTTCATAATTGATCATTGTCATTGACATCTAGTTATGGACACCTACTGAAATGCAAATAATTCTAAACCATCACCAAACAATAAGAAAAGTTTATCAGAACTTCCTGATGTGGAAATAATTAAAAATCAAAATAAAATATTTAATAATATGTTCTTTAAGGCTTTTTTGAAATAAGAGAACTGCTTCACCCTATGGTACCTTATATGCAGAAATAGAGAAAAATCATTTAAACTTTCTCCAAGTGCCCAAAATCTTCTCAGTTAGGAACTTCTGTGCCAGTCTGTGTAGAGCAGATGAACAAGTGCAGGTGCAGAGATGAAGAGGATCCAGCCCTGGCAGAAAACCTTTGCTAATGCTCTGAGCTGCTGAGTCCAGAACAAACATAGTCCACAGGAAAATCCAAATAACCACAGAAGACAGAAAATCCAAGTAGAAGACAGAGACTTTTTCTACCACTTCTCATAACACACATGTAGGAAACAGCACCCCCAAAGTCAATCCTCTTTTTGAAAGGATTCTGCTTGAGCCTGATTCCTTCATAAATCTTTTGCTGCTCTTTTCTTTTTCTTTTTTTTTTTCCATTTTTATTTTGTTTCTACCATTAAAAAAGTAAGTTTCTGTCATGTCAAAAGCTGGGACTCAAATATAATCATGGAAGAGTGCCAGCAAGAGAGCACAAAAATCACAAACAGTGCTGGAGGCTTTGTTTGCCAATGAACCTCAATGATTTGTAAATTTGAAGCAAAAGCTTTAAAATTTTAAACAAGATCTACTGGCATGAAATCCAAAAAAAAAAAAGCAACATCTCACTACCCTCTGACCAGCAGCATTCAGATGAAGCAAGGAGAGAAATCATTCTCCAGTGGGGTGAGGACATTCCCTTGGAAAAGGGCAATTCTGGATTCCAGGCTCTGCACCAACAAGTTGGGTTCTGGATAATACAGAGCTCTCACAGGAAGAAAACCACTCATAGAAACTGGAATCTGGCCACTTCTCCCACCTTGTATCAGCTTCTTTAAATCACATTAAATTACCAGTTAAAAGTAGTCTCTTCCAAAATTAGAATTCCTGTTCCAGAAAGTCAGCTGTGCTGGGACAGGGCAAAGGGCGACAAAGGCTTCTGATACCAGTGACTGAAAAATCCACAGCATATTAGCTTCTTTCCCATTTTTAAAAGCCAATAACCTATGAATATATATAAATTGCATTTTAAAAAAATGAAGAAAAAATAATAATAACCTTTTATCTTATTAACATAGCTCAGTTTTCCAGCAGAGCTTTAAAACTAACTGGTTTATTTTAAATATCTTACCCCACCTAAATTGGTACAAAGGAAAAAAGTCTCTCTCAGCTTCTGTTACTAATTAATGCAGAACTCACCCAAAATTCTGTACAATTATCAAATATATCACTTGATAATTACCATAAGCTCATTTGGCAGCCCTCTAATGATCCTGGCTTTTTGATCACACTAGGGAACCTTGCTCTCTTATTTTATTAAAGAAGCTTCACACAGTCCTAGCACAGATCTCTGCTGGAAAAACAGAACTTCACTAATTAATAGTTCAGCCCCATCCTGAATTAAAGCCTCCTTACCCAGCTCCAGCAGCACAAAAGAAAGGTGAGGATGTCTTTGCTGAAAGCAGAGAATTCCATTAGCATGGATTTCCCTATGGCAGAGGTCACGTGCGGGCAGGGAATGCCAGAAGTGAAAGGGGAGAGAGCTGGATCACACACTCATCAAATTAATCCCCTGTCAGCAGCTCCAGCTCACAGAAGAACATTCCTGGCTCTCTGAATTAAACTGTCTTCCCTACAGATTTCTGAAAAGGGTGGGCCACAAGTTTAAGAGTTGTAATTATCCCCCTCCGCCCTCTCTTTGCTCAGTATCTGCTTGAATTGCTTTAGTTACCCAAGGCTTTTCATAACCACATTAAAAACAAGCATATATTGACAATTCTGGAGGCAAATATTGATAGGGTTTTTATTATTATTATTATTATTATTATTATTATTATTATTATTGTTGTTGTTGTTGTTGTTGTTGTTGTTGTTATCCTTGTGTTTCTCTCTGGTCCCTCACACAGGACAGAGGCCTTGGTATTGTGTTTTCAGCACAGACTGGGTGATGAAAGGATTGAGAGCAGCCCTTTGGAGAAAGGCTTGGGGACACTGGTGGCACATGGCAGGGGGACTGGGCCAGGTGTTCTTTAAAGGTCTCCTCCAGAACAAATCATTCAATGATTCTGTGATTCTACAAATTTAGATATCAGTGACAGAGGCTGTTGGGTTCTTCTGAGGGTGGACAGCATTTGTCTATTTCCTTGTTTTTAATAAACCAAAGCAGGCAAATCCAATACAGCTCTGCAAACATGTCCATTAGGAAAACCATTCACACAAATACTTGGCTCTGCTTGTGACAGCTGAAATCAATGTAAAAGGATTTCTCTGAAGGATCACTTATTATTTGGAAAAAAAAAAATCACTATTGTCCCCTATGCCCCTTGTATTTTCAAGAAAATATTATTTGTTCTTCCCAGTGGCATTTCCTGGATGTGACCAGCTGTGAGTTACTCCTCTCTTGTCATGCACTCCCAGCTCACCGAGGTGCTGGGAACACGCAGTGACCTGAGCAGAGCCAGCCCTGCCATTTCAGTGCAAGGCCCCTTCACTTCCAGAGATGAGCTGCCCTTCCACTCCTCTGCAGCCCCTCACTGCCTCACTGGCTGTACAATGGCAACCCCTCGAGCCCTCAAAATCCTGCTGCTGCCAAAAGAAGTTTGTTTCATCACAGGAAAAAAAAAAAAGAAATCGTTACAACTGTCTGGAAACACAAAACCTCTTTTTCCAAGCTGCCTCATGGCTGGGTTTGCTTTTTCTTTTGTTTCCTTTGGCAGCAGAGACCTTTCAAAATACCTGGTGAGAGAAGCAGATTGTGTTGGGGGTTAAGGCACCAGCACGGTCGTGGGCAGATCTAATTTGGTTCCCTGCTCCAAATGAGGCAGAGAGCAGACCTGAGCACTGTGTTTGNGCTCTCTTATTTTATTAAAGAAGCTTCACACAGTCCTAGCACAGATCTCTGCTGGAAAAACAGAACTTCACTAATTAATAGTTCAGCCCCATCCTGAATTAAAGCCTCCTTACCCAGCTCCAGCAGCACAAAAGAAAGGTGAGGATGTCTTTGCTGAAAGCAGAGAATTCCATTAGCATGGATTTCCCTATGGCAGAGGTCACGTGCGGGCAGGGAATGCCAGAAGTGAAAGGGGAGAGAGCTGGATCACACACTCATCAAATTAATCCCCTGTCAGCAGCTCCAGCTCACAGAAGAACATTCCTGGCTCTCTGAATTAAACTGTCTTCCCTACAGATTTCTGAAAAGGGTGGGCCACAAGTTTAAGAGTTGTAATTATCCCCCTCCGCCCTCTCTTTGCTCAGTATCTGCTTGAATTGCTTTAGTTACCCAAGGCTTTTCATAACCACATTAAAAACAAGCATATATTGACAATTCTGGAGGCAAATATTGATAGGGTTTTTATTATTATTATTATTATTATTATTATTATTATTATTATTGTTGTTGTTGTTGTTGTTGTTGTTGTTGTTATCCTTGTGTTTCTCTCTGGTCCCTCACACAGGACAGAGGCCTTGGTATTGTGTTTTCAGCACAGACTGGGTGATGAAAGGATTGAGAGCAGCCCTTTGGAGAAAGGCTTGGGGACACTGGTGGCACATGGCAGGGGGACTGGGCCAGGTGTTCTTTAAAGGTCTCCTCCAGAACAAATCATTCAATGATTCTGTGATTCTACAAATTTAGATATCAGTGACAGAGGCTGTTGGGTTCTTCTGAGGGTGGACAGCATTTGTCTATTTCCTTGTTTTTAATAAACCAAAGCAGGCAAATCCAATACAGCTCTGCAAACATGTCCATTAGGAAAACCATTCACACAAATACTTGGCTCTGCTTGTGACAGCTGAAATCAATGTAAAAGGATTTCTCTGAAGGATCACTTATTATTTGGAAAAAAAAAAATCACTATTGTCCCCTATGCCCCTTGTATTTTCAAGAAAATATTATTTGTTCTTCCCAGTGGCATTTCCTGGATGTGACCAGCTGTGAGTTACTCCTCTCTTGTCATGCACTCCCAGCTCACCGAGGTGCTGGGAACACGCAGTGACCTGAGCAGAGCCAGCCCTGCCATTTCAGTGCAAGGCCCCTTCACTTCCAGAGATGAGCTGCCCTTCCACTCCTCTGCAGCCCCTCACTGCCTCACTGGCTGTACAATGGCAACCCCTCGAGCCCTCAAAATCCTGCTGCTGCCAAAAGAAGTTTGTTTCATCACAGGAAAAAAAAAAAAGAAATCGTTACAACTGTCTGGAAACACAAAACCTCTTTTTCCAAGCTGCCTCATGGCTGGGTTTGCTTTTTCTTTTGTTTCCTTTGGCAGCAGAGACCTTTCAAAATACCTGGTGAGAGAAGCAGATTGTGTTGGGGGTTAAGGCACCAGCACGGTCGTGGGCAGATCTAATTTGGTTCCCTGCTCCAAATGAGGCAGAGAGCAGACCTGAGCACTGTGTTTGTGACCTTCACTTGGACCATCCAGCAGACGAGCACAGATGGAATTCTGCTGCTCAAATTCCTGGCTCTGCACACCAAAGACTTAAGTTATGATGTGGCTCTCAGCAGTAGCTCATTAGCTGATCCCACTCCAACTGCAAGGCATTACTGTGCAAAATACAGGAGAAAATGCCTTCAACAACTGCTTTTCATTCACATACAACACAGGAAAGCAGCTAAATTGGATTTTTTCCATATTTTTGCAGAGGAGCAGATAACTTGCTGGGTTTTTTTCCCCATATTTGTGCCTATTCTCTAGTGCCACATATACAAAAAAAGGGGTTTTTTTCCCTATTACACCAATATGTGTGAACACAGATGTTCTGCTGAGCATGATTCTGTCAGGAACATAACTCCATTTTTTGATAATAACTGTTCTTCAATTTTCCCTATCAACTTGAGTAATTTGCCACTGTCCTTACCCCATAAATCATAACAGCTTACATAATTAACTCTTGTAATTATCTCCGCACGATTAGCACCAGCTGTCTACCTAATTCATAAAACCGAAATTCTCCTTCTATTCTGTGTGGATATTTGGATTCTCACTGATGAATAGAGCTTTGCCTATCCACACTGAATTCCAGTGGTTTAACCCAGCTTTTTGTACTCCTTCCAGCTCCCTCAGTGTTTGCAAACACCTGTGGGTGAGAAGAATTAATAAATAAGCAGACTGCTCTCTCTAATGCATAAATTATTAGCTGGGGTGCTACAAAATGAGAGTGCCACACCTCCCTTTTGGCTGGGGAGCCCCCAGATGAGTGAGACAACGCTGATTAGAGCCAGGGTATTTTAATCCAGTGTAGCTTGAGGACACCAATTCAGGATTCAGCTGCCAAGCACTAATTCCTGAACAAATCTGCACATTTCTATTCTGCCCACATGATGGACCTTTAGGATGTCATTTGGAGATAGCTACACTGTTGCTGTTAATTTGTATTTTTTTCTTATCAGTGCTCCCACCACGGTTACAGGTTGGCATCCTATCCAAAGTGAATTAATATTATATAAGGCACTTTTAAAGTTCTTCAGCAGGTATCAATTCTCAGTGGAATTTCTGACTACTTGTTGTGCTATCAAAAAGAGTAAAAAAAAAAAAAAATAAACCACCCCACACTTACTTTCCTCCTATAAATCTTCCCAAAAAACTATCAAAAATTTCTACCACAGACATACAAACGTGAAATATGTTTTTACAAAACATATTGTTAAGAAAAAGGAGAACAGAAAAACACAATTAAATGAAGAATCATGGTTATGTTCCTCCTACAAATCTTCATGAAAAATGTATGCAGCAGTCATGAAAACCTGCAGTATGTTTTTACCAACTCTCCCATAACTGAAACAAGAATCAATATAAATTAAGCTCATAAAGTGTCTCCCATAATACAATTTGCCTCTAATTTGTAATAAATTAGGAGCAAAGATTATTAAATTCTCCTTTTGTGACAAATTTCTCCTGTTAATTGGCACTAAAGGACTGTGATGCTATTTAGAAGGCAAATATGAATTCCAGGAGTTACCTGGTAGAGAGGAAGAAGAGATTATGTTAATATTCCACTCATGAAAGACAGAACATTTGTATTCTTCACATTTCCCAAGGATTCACTTGCTCCTGTACATTATTTGAGGTTCCTCACGCCACCCAGTTGTCAACTGGTAACTGCAAGAGGTGACATCTCTTAGAACTGGCAGCACAAGCAGCAATATCCATTACAAGATCCCCTCTCTGTGTTGGCAGGATTGCAAAACCTCACTTTTAAGAACTAAATAATCCCATTCCTGAACACAGTTTTCCAGTATCTTGTTAGGATTTTGACAATTCCAGCTCTTGCCAAGAGAGAAAACTGAAGCAGGTGTTTAATTGGAGCATCTATACATCCTTTAGCAAAACTATTGGCTTAATTTGACTCCTAAAAAATCTGTTCAATGCCTTTAAATGCAAGAAAAAGATAAAATCCCAATGTTAAGATGTGTAATTCACCGTGGGTTTTCCAATTGCACCAAAGGGCTTGACCCCAACCAAGTCCAACAGCACAGAACCCACAGATTCCCATTATTTCATTTTCTTTAGGTTACACCAAGCAAGTGAAGCTGTACTGTTTCAAAAATTCATGTCTATGGCTTGTGTTAAACATGCATTTTCTATCACCCCTTTCTTCATTATGCATAAGAGTAGATCATGATCACACTAAGCTGGGAAGAGGAACAAGAATTCTTCCCCACATGATGGCCACTTTAGGGACCAGGCCATGGACTGAGGGACACAGCACCGTCTTGGGGGCAAGAAATGGGGGTTTGAAGTCCCTCAAGCTCAGCAGAGAACTGAACCAAGTCTTCTTCCTTCAGGGCTGACCACCTTAACACCTGGGATATTTTGTAAGGAGGTGGGCTGCAACATCAGCTTGAAATGAGAAGAATGAGCCATTTTGTAACCCTGAAGGAAGATTTAAAACCAAGTGCAAGCAAACTTGTGCTCTATTAATTACCATGAGATGTAAGCTCCCCTCTGCAGGCTTGGAGTTCAGCATATAAATTCTGAAAGGGATGGGATTTCACAAAGCTCCCTTTCACATCTCTCCCACAACATCTTCTAAATCTCACTCCTAAGCTTCTCTCTTCTCTTCCCCATGTGTTGAAAAGGAGAACTAATCATGTAACTTCTGTTTATGGATTGCACTCCCAGAGCTTGGCATCTCCAAAACTCTGAGTCTTCCAAAGCTCTAAATCAAGGATCCTTCTGGGTTTTATATAGCATAGATTGAATTTTAATTGGAGCAACATTTGGAGACACAAATCCTTCCTGCTTGTGATCCTGCCACTATCTTCCTTCTGTTTCTCATTGTCCAAGTGAGACAACATCACGTTTCCATGTGGGAACTTAAAATGTTGAAACCACTGAAGGCAAAGTTATTTGGCTCCAAATGATCATCTCTGTGCAAATCAGAGGTTTAACAGACCACAATTTGAAAAGCTTTCCTTTAAAGAGTAAAACATGAAGTTTATCTTATACCAGCTAAAAATAATGAGAAAGCTGGAGTCTACCTGATAATCAGTAAATACACATTAAATGCAGTGACCTCAAAGCAGCCACAAATGTCAACTTCCAGAGCTGAGTTAAATGATCTTGGCAACCACTGAGCAGTAATTGAGGATGAAGGAATTTTTTGCATTCAATAACTTTATTTAACTTCTCACAGTTAATAAGTTATTACTACTGCAACCCCCTGCTGACATCTGTTATTTTCCTTGTTAATTAAAACAGTAAATGTCACTGATGCCATAAGTGCATGTTTTTCTCCAGTTTTACCAACTTTTAATTTTGGGCAAAACTTTGTTGCACTACTTCTGGATGTAGAATAAAAAGTCATTATCATCTGCAGTTTGCTGTCAGGATATGAAGTCCCCCCCAAAAAAGCTGCCCACAATCTGTGTGAATGATAAAACAAAAAGTACAAAATAAAAAGTATAAAGCAACACCTCATTAACTCAAATTCCTTCCAAAACTGGAGACAGAGCTAATAGCCAAGCTTATAAACACATCACATGCAAAATGTGAGAAATGTGGAGTCAATAGCTATCTATTATTATCACAAAATTAAGTCTTGTGGTACTCAAAGGGTATCAAAAATAAAGGATTACTGGCATTATGTATTATGTGGGAGAAAATCAACAAGTTTTCATTTTCATACTCAGATTTATCCACATTAATCAATCAGTAATGAAGTCACTTTGGCCTAAATATTACTAAGTGGATCCTCAAAATCTCAAAAAACACCAAGACAAGGAAACACACACATCTGTAGTTGAATTAGAACCAAATGCAATGTGGTCTATTTATACTCATCTCAAAAGTAGAAAATCACTTAAGAACTGTAAAACAAAACAAAAAAAAAATCAAAAACCTACTTGGCATCAAACTGTCTCCCATTTATTTCTCCCAGTTCTTTAGCAGAACAGAGAATAAACCCAAAGGGTGCCAGCCTGATTCAAAGAAGATATTGCATTTAACCACATGAGGGCACACCACACTAGAGCAATAGAAAAACTCCTGTGAAATCCCTGGATTCATTGTACTTTGTGCTGTTTTATTGGATCTGTAGGAGAGCATGAGCCTTGGCACTGTAAACAGCACACGCCTGACAAAAGGAAATTCTTAGCTGATATTTAATGCACTGTTTTCTTGACACTTGCTGTTGGTTTAAAAATCTGTTAGCAGTCTTACAAGTGGCAGTATTTAAGATGTAGCTATCAAAGGAACTCAACCACAGAGCAGGCAGCAAGTTGTACTGGCTAGGGGGAAAAGAAAAGAGAAAGGAAAAGTGAGATAGCAATTGCTTTAGTGAGGTTCTACAGCTTTCTGTAACCAGTTCTGGGCAGTGTCCAAGGCCAGGGCTTGGAGAAACCTGGGATAGTGGAAGGTGTCCTTGCCCATGGCAGGGGTTGGAACAGGATGGTTTTAATGTCCCTTCCAACTCAAACCATTCTATGATAACACTGAGGGAATAAAACACCCAAAAGTTCTATTTCCTACCTTACTAAATACCACATCTGGAATAGAAACTTCAGTATTATCTTTCTTTAGGTTTATTCCCCCAATGACTAAAACATTGTACAAGGAGAAATAACACAAAAGGATTTAAATAATCCATAACTGGATCCCAAAATAAGACAGCAGGCAGCTACAAAGGCAAGGAGCAACATTTAAGCTTCTCACAGGCAGCTGATCTCCCCAGGCTTCCAGCAGCCAAGAGAGAAACGCTGGTGCTCCCACTGATGGAGCCACCAAGAGCTGCTTCCTCAGGGTAATGTTATTGTTTGTGAACTGCCCTAAACAGCACTGAAAACAACCTCATACATCACTAAATACCAAAGGAAAACCATTCCCAGGAGTTTCTGTTTCAGTTAATATAAAGTACTGTAAGTGAAGGAAGTAAAATATTTCAGACATATGTGGTGAGTTAGTGCTCTGGTTTCTCTGTAACAACTAATGTATCTTTTTTAATGAAAACCTTGCCCATAAAGAACAGCAGAAAACAGAAGCAGGCAATCTTCCATTCTATACATACACAGATTAAATCAAAACTCCCCCAGAACGGATATTACTTAATTTTCTGGGGGGTCTATTTTGAATTGTAAGAATAATAATGAAATTAACTTCTTCATGCCATTCCATTGCACTCAGGATTATGCTATGAACAGCAAAGAATATCCTGGTGAGATTGCAAATCCATAGCACCTATGAATTCTCACTCAGAAAAACAGAAGAGAGTATTCCCTGGAGGGTGCTTTATTTAGGTTGTTTATTTTGCACATTTCACACACTGTGTAAAATCTCCATCGCCAACTTAAAATTCCAAAATTAGCACAGAATCACAGAATTTCCTGA